>OY293418.1:64623127-64794115 GCA_958502065.1 Chrysolina americana | reverse complement strand
AAGAATTGCAATCTTTCTGAAATTGGAGTAACCAGCGCTCTACATCGGTCACTGCCTGAGAAGGTCTTCGGTGACTCTTCTGGCCAATGCAGGGGCTAACATTGGGTACTTTGAAGCGTCACGGAGAATGGACTTCCTCGACTGTAGCAGAAGGATACCTAGAAGAATCGGTGCGTAAGAAAATACAAATTGCAGAAAAAATACTCTAATGTATATGAGTCTTCCAGCACTATCAGCAGCTGTACCGATATGGGAGCAGAAGGATACCTAGAAGAATCGGTGCGTAAGAAAATACAAATTGCAGAAAAAATACTCTAATGTATATGAGTCTTCCCGCACTATCAGCAGCTGTACCGATATGGGAGCGTCTAGTTCCAATGAACCAACGAATTTTATAACGACTTCAAATTCGATTAAACCGTTAGCATTTTCCTTCAATTTCAATATTAATCTGAATTCTGCTTGTAATAATAATAAATAAATAGAATACTACTTTAAATATTTACGTGAGTCCATAACTCACTAGTGATGGAATACAACACACTAGTATGTTATTTGATAGTTTTCTTGTCTAAAATGACATTCATAATGACAGTCATAACTGTTATGTCTTGGAAAAACAAATAAAAAAGATTGTTTGGCTCTCACAATGTAGGGATGATAACCTTCAATGACTGATGACATTTTTATCATCTACCTGATATTACAGGGCGTTTTATACTCATAATTCAACTCCTTTACTTCGATTACATCAGTTTTGTACCACATCCATACGGAGGTTACCTCATTTCTGAAATATAACTAAACAAATTTGAAGACATAGTAATCAAGTGAAACAAAATAATCTGAATCGAAATATCCGCAAAAATTAACAAATGAGTTCTCTCAAGTGCTTGAATCATGGCCAGAAATCTTCTAAAAATAATTTTTGTAAGAAAAATTTCAGAACGAAGGAGATTTGATAAAACAATTATTAGCCAAAACTCTCTCATAATAGAAATGAATTTATGGGATACCCATGTAAAGAACAACCAAGTGGGCGGTTGTAAGTGTTGCTCTAGTAGACTGGGGTTTGAGATAATTGAATGAATCAGAAAACATTCTACGAATGTCACAATTAAAGAATTGAATAATAATGCATACGAGATGAATGATAATTCTACGCGTCATAATAACAGATGAAGTTGGCGGTGGAGTGACAAAATCAGTATGGCAGGTTTGAGATACTTCTCATCCATCATGTTTCCGTCAAATGAGGGAGAGATGCCAGAACTGTTTCAATTACAAATAATTTTACTGAAAAATTACGAATCGTAGCGTTATATGGAAGCAACCTTCAACTTTTTTCTGTATTTTTTCAAACAGCTATAATTTTGGATTATAAAATTAAACCTTCTCTAAAACATCCAGTTCCGCCTATGGTCATTGTTAGCTTAGAAAATCACGACTCTAATCTCACTGTTAGTGAGAAATCAAATTACACTCATTGTTACTTCCAAAAGCGGTCATGAAAATTCCTTTCGGTGTTATAAATATTGACCTCGTGATGGCAAAGACTCCATATCCGATTTGAATACAGGTACACGAAGATTCCGCATAGAATCTGTTGTTCTGGCATCCCGTGGAGACATCCTTTGTAAACTTCGACCACAGAAATTAGTTGTCTGAGATAAGTCAGATCAGTGTATATTATTGATGTGGATTGAATGATTCTGAGATTTTAACACTCGATAACAGCTTGGATTCTTTTTGTGCCGAGCAATATTTTGATGACCCAAAACGTTTTTTTCTCTGTAATTGAATTATTTTTTGCTGTTTCAGAGATCGTAGATAGGTTGTTATATGGACTGTTAATCAACATTGCATTGAAGTTGACGATTACTTGTAGTTGATGTTGGCAATAATATTCACAGATTATTACGACTGTAATTTGGTCTTGCCATAGGTGGAGAGGAAATAGACCTATAGTCCAATAAACACAGAAAACCGATTGTGCCATCACAATAATATGCACCTGATGACGAATAGGTACGAGGATGTATTGATATCTAGTTAGCCTAGACCAGTTCCCCACATAAACAAAATATTGCGTTACCATAGCAACGAACAATAACTTATTAGAAGTGTCAGTGTAAATTTTGACGTCAAAAAAGTAAACCAGAGTTATGCAATAAATTGAAAGAAAAAATTTGTCCACCGAAATTGTGAAAATCTAAAAATTGGAGTATCGAACCATTATCAACTACCTGTATTTAAAAGGGTTAAGAGGTGAGCAGATTTTCGGATATATACTTAATACCCTTGGTGTTCAATGTCCTTCGTATGTGACCGTGAAAAATTGGACTGCATGCTTCAAAAGAGGTAAATTTTCTATTGAAGATGATGACCGATCGGGAAGGCCAGTTTCCGTGTCATTCCCCAAAAATATCGATGCTGTTCATGACATGCTTTTAACAGACCGTCGAGTTGGGCTAAAACGGATATCTGAAGCACTGAATATTTCATACGAACGCGTTCATCATATAGTTCACGTCAATTTGGACATGAGAAAAATTGCTGCAAAATGGATCCCCATATGTTTTAATGTTGACCAAAAGCGTGCAAGGGTAGTAGCATCGCGTTCGATCTGTGCTCGATTTGAAAACGAAGTATACTTCCTAAACCGAATTTTTAATATGGATGAGACTTGTGTAAATTTCTACGATCCAGAAACAAAGCAACAATCGATGGAATGGCGACACTCCGGTTCTCCAAGACCTAAGAAGTTTCGTTCTGCTGGAAATGTTCTTGCTTCAGTTATTTTTGGATTGCCATGGAGTAATAATAATATACCAAGCATTAGCAAAATAACGGAAATGGCGAATAACGGTGACGTTATTTTTAACGGAAGTGATACAGCATAGGGCTGAATGTCAGTATCCTGGTGACCTCCGACTTTGTCTTCAGGAAAATTCTTTTCCATAATTAGAGTAATCATGTTTGATCAATTACAAATATCTCGATCTGTCAAAGCTCTCAACTTCTATAGGACCGCATAGATGCATGTCAATGAGTGAACATGGCTCAGCCTCGTATTTTTCTTCAATTTGAAGCTAATTAAAGTGAAGTTGATACTACCCGACCGAAACTTCAGCATGAAGTCACGCCAAAAGAGAAATATCACGCAGAGTCACTCCCGAGCCAATTGAAGCGTTTCTAACCTCCCAGCATGCGTTGCGTTCAACCATAAATTATATTATTCTGAAGTTTCAGTAATTGCTCACTATTAAATAATTTTCCATTTGGTGGAGATGTAATCACGAAAGTTAATTCGTTAATAATATATCGACCCGTCGATGCCAAATATGAAATAAAACTCACGATTTGGAATGGGTAGTTACGACCAGATTTGTACACAAAGGGTTTGTGTGCAGCAAAAAGTCTCTTTAAAAGTTAGGTTAGTCCAGTAATGAGGGACGTATTTGGGTAAAAAAAGCTTTCACTCTAAAATCTCGAAAACTGTTAATATACTCGAAAAAAAAATTGACTTGAATTATCTTTTAAGCAAAGTTGTTTACAATTGAAAGTTATGTCTAAATACCAAAAGATGTCCTCGTAAGAAATATTTTAATTATTTTTAATATCAAATTGTACCAAAATCCATTATAGTGCTATGAAAACTTGACAGTGACTCAGGGATGGAATCCAAAAAATATGTATTTCAATGAAAAAAATGAAGATCTCTCGAAAAGTAGGAAGGATATAGGAAATCGGTTTCGGTAGAATTAATGGAATTACAAAGTAGTCCTGTAATACTTTTACAAACTAGGTTATGGATAGATTCGGCGAGGTTAATGCTTCATACTTGAAACAGTTCCGTCTTTTTGAGGGCTGGAAACGGTGTTAATCGTCCTAGAATTGCGATGAGAAATATTTACCATTGTAGACAAGAGGTGAGAATAATTTTGGAGGTTATGGATAGGCCTCACATCTCATTCATGAAAATTATGAGAATGGCTAGTACAACTGGTATTAAATGTAATGTAATTGTGTTTTAACTGTCCTAATATTTTTTGTTTGATTGAGATTTTGATCAATATAATGCTTAACCCTTAACCACAGAGGTGTACTTTATGTGACAATTTCCCTCATATTATATAAACCAATCAAATGCCATAATTTTCTCATTTCGAACTGTTGTGTACCGGGAAGATTCCAAATAATTCACTAAGATAGTACTAGGTTACTTTATACTTAATACTTATTCATTCCCAAAAGAAAATGAAAGAAAAACAAAGGTGCGTCTACAATCGTTAGTTTAAATATAATAATGTCTCATTCCGAGTTACGAACAAAGGAAGCAAAAATGACATTTAAGCAACTGCACTTCTGCTAAGAGGCGCGTATGTGGGCGTTAAAAACAATGTTCTTATCTTACGTATGAGAAAGCCAAAAGTGTTTCGTTTGAAATAACATTGCGAAAGAAATAATATTCACATACTGCATGTTCGTAATTCTAATGTCCTTTTCCAGGTTAATAACGGAACCAATGAGAACAGGACTTTTTGAGAACACTTCAATTCAATTCAATTTCTTTATTTCCAATCAGACTTATACATACCTAAGTATAGGATATTTATTGTCCTCCAGCCGTGGTATTTTTAAAACGATTCGTTTGTAGCTTGTGTATACATTTTCATAGTTACGACAATCACGCTATATATTATAGAAACGTCAGTTTGACGGTTCAATCTGAATTGTTTTGTATAAAATTGTTTTGTTTGTTTGTTTTTTTCCGTTAACCAGCTGTCACCCCCCTACGAACGGCAGCCCTCAGAAGTCGAAACTTGTGCGAGCTAAGGATTAACGTGCGATTCCTAGCACGAGACCAGTGACCCACGTCCCTCTAATTGATAGACTAGCGCTCTACCATCATGACCACTAAGGCTCATTGCTCCTGAGTTTGGATTTCATTGAAGAATATAAAGCGATTCAAGGGGCAGGGCTATGGAATTTTTTGTTCAGCAAAAAGCCCACGTCAAAGCTACGGAGAGTGAGAGGTTCCTACAGCTACATAACGATAAGCCAATGCATGGGGTCTTCTTCAAGAACTGTGAAGACTTTGGCTTATCAAGAAACTTCAGGTCAAGTGGGCTGAAGTCGGAAACCAAGGGATTCATAATAGCCTGCCAAGATGGTGTTTTCAACACCCGGATGGAACGTTTTCGTTGGGCAACCTTGTGAAGAAGAATTTATAAAACTACTAGCAGACCCGGCCACGCGTTGCTGTGGATGAGGTTTTTATTATATTACATAGTAGTAAATTATTCAAGGGAAACGGTAGGAGAACACCAGTCATGGGGACTACCATGCTTTTTTACACAGATGCCATTTGTTAAAATACATGGCGACCGCCATCATTGATTTTCTACTACCGTTGATATTGATTCTGGAGCCTTGAGTACCTCGTAATCATCAAAATACATATATCGTACATCGTAATTTGATGTATAGCAAATATATAATAATAAAATATATAATAATATAACTACGTGGTAATACTTACATGTATGTACTTTTATTAAAGATTGTTAAATAATGAAGCAATAGTAATTAAAAAGCAAGAAGGATTCAACTGTATTACTTTTACTATAATATGAATTCAATATATAATTCAGTCTAAATAACACGTGGCCGGCTATGGTAATACCAAAAATTAAGAACGTAAGAACAATTGAACTTCACTCTATTGCGTTTATTACGAAATAAATTTAAGTTATACTTTAGCCTCAGCAACACGTGGTGGTTATGCCATTAAATTGTAACCTCTGTGAAACGTTAGTACTTTTAACACTGCGCCATCTGTTAGAATACTTACAGATAATTGTGACTGTCGAATAATAAACAAATAATGCTTAGTAGACGATAGTGTGAAAACTACGAAGCATCGCACAAAGAGGAGACCGAGAACGTGAAATGTGTTCTGTCTCACTCTCTCGCCATCAACAAATAATTTGCAATAAAATAATATTGCGGCTATAAATTGAGATGTGAACTATGCTATCTGTTGAGTTAGATCGAACTGCACACGGTGTGCAAATTTGATTGAAATCGGTTAAGTAGTTTGGGAGTCTATAGCGGACAAACAACGTGACACGTAATTTATATATATATATATTAAGATGAAACAAGGTCGCGGTGCTCAACCTTACCAATTGCTTTGTATCTTTCCTAACTTATGCTGTAAGATATCAAGAATATAATGCCTGTAAATGAAACTATCTGATAGTGTAGAGAAACGAATGATTCCTGTTCAACAAAACACGCTTTCGTTTTCACATCAACGGTTTACTATATTATATCACACAACAATTACAATGCTACAAAGTCAACAAACAGTAAAATATAATTAATGTTTCTACTCAGGTATCCAAGTTCAAGGCGAAAGTAACGTTACTTCATAACAATCGATAGACTTGAGAAAGGATTTACGCAGTTACATGTGAAACATGGGACAAATAATCCATGCTGGGTGCGATGTGCCATAATGACTTAGATTGAAACGAAGATTCTAATTCATTACTTCGACATTGAATGTAGGTTAACTTCGGAATTGTAATGTATAAATATTGATTCAGATTCAAAATTGATTTTCAGAAATGAGGAGGGTATACAGGGCGACCCATAAGAGACGACTCGGTTTACGGGGAAAATATGTATGTACTGGAGGTTTATGTGAAGTTGTCTTTCTAGTCAAAGCTATTTTTGAATTTACAGGATGTTACTAGGAAAGCGCAGAAGGGTCTCAAACACTTTTTATAGCACCCCGTAGGGTATTTGTCTTTTTCTGCCTAGTTTTATGGTTGAAAGTGTCACTTTTCCTTCCTAGGGAGGAAAAACTACTTTTCGTCCCTAAAATTTAATTAAACTTTCACATAAATTTACCTCAAAGCCGTGGATTTTGCGAATAAAAATAGATTTTTATAAAATGAACAGGAAAAAACTTCACGAACTTTTTTGTGGAAACATCAATTTCGTTAATAGAATTGATGGCCAAACTATCTTAAAAGCCACACGAAGTGTCAAGAGAAGAATTCAAATATGGGTTCAACAAGAAGGCGGTGTTTTTGAACTTTTACTTCATATCTCTCAGCGTTTTATCAACTCTGTATAATCAAAAATGTTTCCTATTTAAAAAATGGGTTTTTCAACCTTAGCAAGAAAAGCCATGAAGGCTTTTTTGTTAAGAATGTTATGATGAATCGAAATACATAATAAAATATAGGATTTTCTATTTAGAAAGATTTAACTTCTTGAAATATTTTCAGAACGCTACTGTCAATTATTGGTTTTTTGTCTTCAGCATCGAGATGGCCATGAGAAATGCCACTAGTTTGTCCATTCAACCGAATTCGTAGCATCAATAATAGCAAAGTTTGCAAGAGTGCCGATTTAATTTGGAACTGGCTGTATAGGTAATGTTAAAACCTTCGTTTTGTGCGTTTGGAAAGTTTATTTATCAATGATATTTCAAGTAGATATCTCTGAAAATTATAACCTCAATTCCATCGATCACTTTTCTCCTAGTACTTACAGGTAAATAAATTATTCATGATTCATTTTTTCACTTCATTCCCATACGAAGAAGTGTTTACAAAAATAAAATTCAATTACCTGTTTGATGAGGAGGGGAGGGGGAAGGGAGGCAGAGCATTTTTTGACAGCTATTCAACAAGGTATTACAAGCAGTGATTTCTATTGAATCTACATATTTGAACGCGGGTGGCTGTCAATCAGATGGACTTCAATATCCTGCAAACAGTTATGGACAATTCGTAACAATTATATCATTTTGTTTTTGAGATGTTTTTGAGAAATTTGTAAGCAGTTAAATTGTCACCTTGTACATGGAAAACTATATACTGTTAGACAGGAAATTATATGAATCCTCATGTAGTTGATGGAGACTCATACTTCATCAAATTATTGGCAAATTCTAGCCGTTTTTCTTATAGTTTTAATCGAATCATGATATTTTTCAAAACAGCAAAAATAGAATATTTTTACACCTTGTAGCTCGAAAACTGGTCACAGGATCGATTTGAGAATTGGACTACGTAATGAGGATGCCAGGATTCACAGAATATCGAAATTTTAGCAAAATTTTCCGAAAGCCATTCTACGTACCGAATTCGGGGTCCTTTGCGTAACACCAGACTAATTTTCATTAACATCATTTTAAATTCATAGCTGAACATCTGAATGTGTGCTGCTGACCACATATCCTGTCACTCACAATAGTTCCACTTCATAGTATAT
Source organism: Chrysolina americana (assembly GCA_958502065.1). Taxonomy (NCBI): domain Eukaryota; kingdom Metazoa; phylum Arthropoda; class Insecta; order Coleoptera; family Chrysomelidae; genus Chrysolina; species Chrysolina americana. The sequence goes on along the minus strand of OY293418.1, from coordinate 64,785,817 downwards.
TATAATTCCTCCATGCATTTGCTTAATTGTTTTGTTTTTACCTCTCGACTGTGTTATATACATAAACTGAGCATCAAACCATGTGAAGAGTTCAGAATCTGGCAATATATGCTCTCCATACTCCAAGTCGATTGTTTGCATTAATAAAACGAAGCTTTCACCAATAGCAAAACCAAATTACACGAAGATATTAGTTCAACAGAGGAAAATGCCAACGTTCACTCAGGTGTACTTCAGTTCTGTTGATTGAACATCCATTCATATGCAAAAAGCTCGGTATTGTTCCATTCCGGAGCCATACATGACTAAAAATTCAATCAAAGCGGAGAAAATTTCTCTCTGTTCTCATTTTTACCCATTGAACTTTGCTGAACATGGGTTCTAGGGATTAAACGGTCTCATACGAAATGATGAGTTGATATTTGTATTATTGCGAAATGTAGAAATGGTAAGGCGCCAGGATAAGTTAGTTTATTCACATTCAAATACAATTAAATACAAAATACAATTCGGTATGGTATACATTTGTGTATGTTACAAAAATAGGATTTGTGATTCCACTTCAGAAAACAGTTGACCCACCTAAGCATCGGTATGCTTGTGTTGTGGTGTCATTTGCTTTCTGATTGGACCTAAGTTTGGTGAAAACTAAATTAACTAACTCAGCAGGAGCATAGCATGTGAGGTACATAATTTATAGATAGCATTGGCAATAATAGCAATACGATGACCAATATTGAGAGTAGAAGAGAGAAAGGGAAGGAAAGGACGATAGGAGAAAAAAGTGAAAAGGTGAGAGAGAAGGACTTCGTGGTTTGTAATTTTCTTATATTATTTTTCCTTTTTTATACTGGGCGAAGATAAAAATAGAAAGGCAGTTTTTTTTGTATATATATTTTTTCAGAAGGTATCTCGTATATTTCTTTACTGAAATATGAATTTTTTAATTGAGTCTTTGTAGATTGACAAACGATTGATAGTTTTTATGTCGTATGGCAGATAATTGTACAATTTCGGTCCATAAAAAAAGATGAATCTCTGTGTATGGCAAGACAATGGACTTATTCTCAACAGACCTAGTGTGTTTGGATATTTGGGAGGTATATTTTTCTTTATTGTAGAACATCTAAATGAGGCATTGGTAAATATAAAGGCTTCTTACATCCATAATGTGTATTTCCTTATACATTTGGTCGGTGGAATAGACCTTGTTTTTTTTAAATATTATTTTAAGCAATGTGTTTTGTATGGATTGAAGTTTAGTGATTATGTTATTAAACAGACCTCCCCATCCTGTAATGCAGTATCTAATAACAGATTCAGCCAAAGATTTATACAATATCATGAGGTTTTTTCTGTCCAGGATATCTCTAAAATTATAGAATTTGTAAATTAACTTTCTCAACCTTTTGGTAATATGTATCATGTGTTCTTGCCATCTCAGATGCTGATCGAGTATAATGCCGAGATATTTGATGTTCGATGTTTTTTCTACGTTAGGGCAATGGCATGTATTGATGTTATTACATCCATGTATTTTCAGAGAACTGTAGAGAGGTTGTTCGGTTTTGTAGATCGAAAATTAAATGAATTTAGTTTTTTTTATATTTAGGCTAAAAAGATTATGGTTTAGCCAGATTGGTAAATTTTTTAAGTCTTCTTCTGAGTCAGCCTGTAATTGCTGCCACGTGTTTCCCGTGTATATAATTGCTGTGTCATCAGCATATGAGACTATAGTGCCTTGGAAATTTGTTATAGAAACAATACTGTTAATATAGAGAAGGAACAGTATTGGACCCAAGACTGTGCCTTGTGGTACTCCAATTTTAACAACATTAGGTTCACTTTGACAGTCATCGATTTTAACAATTTGCGATCTCCGTGTCAAATAATTCTGCATCAGATCAAGTGCAATACCTCTTATACCATAACTTTCAGTTTTTTCAGCAGCAAGCTATGGGAAACCGTGTCGAATGCCTTGGCCAGATCAAGAAAGATCGCTAGGCATCTTTCCGACGTGTCTAAGGCACTAACAGTTTTTTCAATGAAATCCAATATAGCTTTTTCTGTATTTGAATTATTGCGAAAACCAAACTGTCTATCCGTTATGACTTAATGTTTGGTAGAATGCAGTCAGTCTAGTTTTGAAACTGTGCTCGAAAATTTTAGCAAAATTATTCATGACAGAGATCGGTCGGTAGTTGTTCATTGCATTATGTTCAGCTGATTTTTAACTAGGGGTGACGGGGTATTCTTTCCATTGCCTAGGTATCTTTCCACTTTTGAAGGAGAGATTGATAATATGAACCAGAGGAATAATAAAATGAAATTAACATCGAATTCGTTAAATACGGAGGACATGAGTTTAGAAAAAATGCCAAAGGAATGGGAGACAGGACAATTAATAACTATCTATAAAAAAAGAGACCAACAAACCTGTAAAATTACCGAGGAATAACACTACTCAACACAGCGTATAAAATAATGACATCAATGATACAATCAAGGTTAGCAAGTATCACAAAAAACATAATAGGACCATATTAAAGCGGATTTACACAAGGAAAATCAACCATAGACGCGATTCATACACTATAGCAAGTGATAGAAAAAGCCACAAGATAAACCTCGAACTGCTCTTTGTAGATTTCCAGCAAGCAGTTCACTCAATAAAAAAAAACAACACATGATAGTACTGAAAGAGTTAAAAATCCCACAAAAACTGAGAAAGCTGATATTAATGACGATGAAAACAACTAAGACCACAATAAGAACACAAAAAGGAGGAACTGAGGAATTCACAATCAACAAAGGGGTAAAACTCACTTTCAACGACGTTATTCAAGCTAACTTTAGAATACGTGGTAAAGAGAATTAACAAAAGAAATATTAGGATATAGCCATAATTACCAAGACCAGAACTAAAGATATGCTGGAAGAAATGACAGAAGAATGGGAAATAATGGGGCTTAGGATTAACCAAGACAAAACGAAAATATTGATACTAGGAACGGAACAAATATCATTTAGGCTACATATGGATCCTAGCATGATTTGAAAAAGTGGCCTCAAATTATGTCCTATAGTCGGGGGCATGAACAACAGGTAGAAGGATATGGCTATAATTATTGTAGTTGGCATTTATTTTTCACCCAAACGGCGTTATAATCAACTCGGGAAATCATATATTTCGTGAAATTAAACTGTAATAAATTATGTGAAGAGCAGCTGCGTTTATTTCAAACAAATATTGGCTGATTAAAATAAATATTCACTTTATGTTTTAGTCATTTATAAATAAATGAAATAACTGTTGTGGAATATTGCCCAGAGGTTGAATTATTAGTTTGCTGTGAATGATCAGAACAAAAACTGATGAGTCCAATCTACAGGTTTTTGAGTAATGGTTCTTATGAGGCATTTTTGATGTTTCCAACATGATATTGCCGCGAATGAATACCCATACGATTCCGGAAACATTTAAACAGTTTGAATTTGTCATCCGGAAGAACATCACTTGGTAACTGAAATACGTGACGTTGTGTAAAAATAGCGGTTTGCGTTTTGAGAAAAAACTCAGTATATTCAACATAATTTTTATTAATTTTCGTTCAGCAAATTTTAAATAAACTAAGAATCAATTAAAAATTCTAAAGGATTTTTAAGAAACCTCTTCAATTTCCTGTTGAAAATCTTCGAAAATTTTTAGTTTTGATTCTTTCAAAGATCGCAAGCCACCTTCAAAAGTGAATTCAAAACTAAAATATGGAAAGAAACGGATATTTTAATGAACAAATTACAATATAATTAGAAATTCGATAGAACAAGGAAATTTTTGACGGTTTTTCAAAATTTTGCGTTAAACCCTGCATATAAAAATCATAAATTTTTGAAATCAGCGTGATACTTTGCGTATATAGTGCGAACTCCAAGAGAATCTAATTTCGTATCTTTCAGAATTTAAAGGACTTTTTGGAATATTTTTTGGAAAGTTCATCTGAAGTTGAGATGGGTAATTTCCTGCCAATCTTCTCTATTTTTTTCCAACAATTTACTCAATCATTTCTGAATATGTTGAGCAAATTTAAAGTCGGTTTTAATCACACTGAAGATTTTATAAGCTTTTCATGGAACCTCTGCAATTCCCTGTGGAAAATTTCCGAAAACTTTGATTAAAAATCTTTCAGAAAATTGCAAGCCACTTTCGAAAGTATTTATGGACCAATCATACCACAAAAATAAATGATTATGTCGGTTTGACGAAATTACAAAAAAGCCTATGAAACCTTCATTTGACTCGCCATTAATTAAAAATTCGGTGAGCACATTCCAGAAAGGTTGAGTTTTACAAAAATACTAAATAAATTAAGGAACAAGAACGTTGTCGGGAAATATCTGTAAATGAAGTTTACTCGGGAACGTCTGAAGATAGACCAATTCTGTGAACGCCAATCGAATCAGAATAATGAAATGAGAATTCTTTGTGCATTTGAAACATAACTATCACAAGAAAGAGTGTTTTTAATTACCAAATCTTCTAAAAGTTAATCGTTCGAGGGCGTTTTGAGGTTTTTTCTTTTTTCTGTTAAACCCTGAATTACAGCATACATAAATCAAATATTTTCGAAATCAGCGTATAATTTCACATATAAAGTACGAATTACAAATGATTCCGATGATATTGTATTCCTAACGATTTTTATGGGTCTACCCCCCAGGAATTTTTTGTAGTAACTTATGGAATGTTCATCTGGAGTTGTAAGGCATAATTTCTCGGTAACCAATTTTTTTTAAGAATTAATTAATTAATTTCACGGAAACTCTGCAGTTGAAAATTTTTAAAAAATTCTTTTTTAAAATTTTCAAAAAATTGCAAGCACCTTTCGAGAGTATTCAGACAAAGGACCACGCTAATGGAAAAAAGTTTTTCGTTTCGTATTACTAGATTCGGCGCTAGGGGGCGCCAAATCATGAATTTTGTGATTTTTTGAGAAATTCAGCTGAATGAAAAAATATCTATATCTCATTTATATTCAATATTGTGTGCGACTGGGCATTCCTAATGTTCGCGAGAAATATTTTTCCATATTACAAAGAAAAAATACGCCGTTATTTTTATACAGGGTAGTCAACAATATACTCAATTCTTCAGTGATTGATTTCGCCTAAGAGGTTAAGAGTTGATTGAGTTTATCATTGAGGATCAAACACTCTGTATTCATAGCTTCATTATATTTTGGTCGATCAACAAACCATTATGATTGATCCTCAACTAAATTTTAATGGCAAATTACCGAAATTTCAGTAATTTTGAAGTTGAAATTTTAGAGGTTTCGTAAAAAGTCTAAGAAACCTCTCGCCATCGATTCCAAATCTTGTGAGCATATACCCAAGAGGTTGAGTTTTTCAAAAATACCTACCTAAATATATTATGAAACAAAAATATTGTTGAAAAATCCTCTCTCAACTCGAAATTCTCTCGCATAATCGAATTTTTGAACATTTTAATTTTTAATTATTCAAAAAATCAAGATTATTTCGACACTCCCAACGAACAAAGACGTAACTCATTTTTCATCATATTTCAGGAGAGCCAAAATACTGAAATTGTTCTTCAATATTTAAATGGAAATACAACTTTTTTCAAGTAGATTTCTTCGTAACTACGTGGTCTAGAGATACGGCTTTTTTATCGTTAGCATCAGTTTTTTAAGCTGAATACGCCTACACCTATAACTCAAAATAGCTGTAACCTTAGTTACGGCTTTGTTCGTTGGGGGTATCGATTTTTCCAAACGCATTTTTACGAACTGATTCTGAATCATACTACAAATATTAATTTCTATGGTATATTAACGAAATAACATATATTTTCAACTGGAAAATGCAGAGATTCAGTAAAAAGCCTATAAACGCATTTTACGAACATGATACATACAAAATTTTATGCACCAGCGGTTTTTACAGTGTCCACCAAAATCTTGGAACAGCATGAGAAACTAATTTTTATGAAGAATGACATTTTCTGAGAAACTATTAATAAAAAAGTTTTTCATATGGTTCCAAGATTTTGGCGGACACTGTATATATATTTATATCGCAATTATCGTGTCAATAATCATCTCTGTATACTGAAATAGATTCATTTATTCAAATTGTACACAGTATACCCAGTATATACCCACCTAATTATGACGTTGTTAAGCAAGCTGGTTGTTGTCTAGCAAACCAATTCAATAAACAAGGTAAACGGTCATCTTCATGTTTATCTGAAAAAGTGCGTGAGTGAACTCAACACGAAAATTATGGAATCATCAGATGAAGAACATAATATATACATACCAATGGAAATTTTGGAATCGGCTGAGAGTGCCAAACTCGAACTGCTATCAACAAAGTCAAAGAAACTTTACGAAAAGACGTATAATGAGTTCATAAAATGGCGTAATGAAAATTATGTGTAGGTGATTACAGAAGATATATTACTGGGATATTTTTTTCAGAAGTCCAAGAATCGAAAACCATCTTCTTTGTGGTCATAATATTCGATGTTAAAGTCTACTTTGAATTTGTATAATAATATAAACATAAGCAAATTTCCAAAATTGATAGCATTTTTGAAACGGAAGGATGATGGATATAAGCCGAAGAAATCCATAATATTGAATAGGGATGAAATCGAACTTTTTCTAAAAGAAGCTCCAGATAATGTATATCTGATGATGAAGGTATGTTATACCTACCTATATTTATTAAGTAATTAAAAAACTCATTGATTCTTTTATAGGTTGCATTAATATTTGGGGTACATGGTGCTTGTAGAGAAGAATTAACAAATCTCGAACTTGATGACATTCAAGACCTAACTTATGCTTTATTGATTACAATTCGAGAGTCATAAACTAAACCGGCCGCTAGTGCATAAAAGATTTTATGGCCGCAGTCCATAAACGTCTACTTTACGCCCTTGATACATAAATAACTATAACAGTTATCATTGAGTTTGCAGTTCCCTTTTCAAAACCCACTGATTTTGCATCATGTACCTTAACGTGAATGGTAATATTGACAAGCTGCTTTAAGATTTACACCTAAAGGTCAGCTAATTCTAGTGATCATTCTCCCGAAAGTGCAGTAATACTTATATAAACTAATTGCCACCCGAATGTTCTGGAACAACTGACCACTAACGATTGCATGATCAGGAGAACATATTTACTCTTCATTGTCTCTCCTGTGCCGAGGCAATGAATTTGTCAGGAAATTAACACAAACCATTTATTAAGATTTGAAAACTAAAATCTGATTTAATGGATCCCGTTTTTCCTCATAATTATTATACTTTATGCAGTTAGGTATTATCTTTTTGTGTCGTCTGTTTTCCTATGTCTTACTTAAGCATTCACCCAAGTTCCTGCTTCAGCTGAAAACGTTATAATTATAGTTGATGTTCCTCGTTTGTTGATATTAAGGAGCTGCTGCATTTAGAAATTGTGACTGGAATAAAAACTTAGTAGTGCAGTAAGACGTAGGTAATGGATGTCATGTATACAAATAAATATTTATATATATATACCAAGTAAATGTTTCTTTATCATCGTAACCATTCGGCAGAATACTGGGTGATTCAGTCAAGTTTTTGCGGACTTGTAATTGAAAAAACCATAAAGTCCCTCATACATTTTTTCAATAAAGTATTGAGAGCCATTAAGTGACTGTGGGCAATTATTTAAATGTTGTCACCTGTCAAAGATTTTCATGTCAACTTTTTTGACATGTTTTTTAATGTAAATTATGATAGTTCAACCATACAGAGTTGGTTAAAAGTATGGACCCGCTTATTTTTCTCAGTTAATAATTATAATCGAAAAAAGTTCGTATGAAAGGTGAAGGGTATTTTGCTTTGCACTTTTCTAGGATTTCAAAGATTTTTTTAGATGTGTCATTGGTGGAGAAGTGACGTCATCGGCATTTTTTTTAAATTAAATCATATCATGTTTGGTACCAATAGAAAGCTTATTTTTTTCTCATTTCAGCAGTACCAATATTAATTTAACTATCTCGATATGTACAGTGTGTTTCGTATTTATTTGTCCGCCTCTGTGATTCACTTGCATATATTGCTTAATTTGTTCAAAATCATTGTATTGAATGTCCATTTGTCTCTCGACAATACAATAACCTATGAATATCGCCCTGAACACTATTCAGCAAATGCTCTTGAGGCTTTTCCGGCATTACTCGCCTTATCCAAAACTTCAAAATATTTGAAATCCTAGAAAAGTGCAGAGCAAAATACTCTTCAACTTTCATACGAACTTTTTTTTGATTACCCTCATATTAACTCAAAAAAATGAGCGGGTCCATACTTTGACTAACTATACCGGGTGGCTACGGAAGTATTGCCTACGGAATATCTCAATTATTGTATGAAGTAGGTTTGTGAAATTTGAAGCGTCGATATAATGACATAAGAGCTAGAATTTGAGCATATTGACATGTCGAAGTTAACTTCCGGTCTGACCGGAAGTAACATCAACTTTCTTATTTTAAATGGAAACCCTATTTTTTTTTCTTTACGCCTTATTCAGCATTCAATTCCCTTTCTAATGACATATCACAAGTTGGTATCTAACCAGAAACTAGATCAGAAAAAATTATTATTGAAATTCACCGAGTAGGCCGTGGAAGCAAAATGAAAGCCAAAAATTGAAAAGTTGGCTATGGAAACCATACGTCACTTGATAACAGTTGCTACTACTGTGATATTTTATTTTCATTCGTCGGCGTTATAAAAAGCCGCCAAAAAAAAAAATTGGAAAAATTGGGAAAAAAACAATACTCTGTAGGTCCATAACTTAAATAGGAACATACAACTTTTCCTTGCCTGTACTATTCAGCATTCCTTTCTAATGATATAATAGAAAGTAATTTTTTGAAATGAAATACCAAATAATCCAATTATTATTATTCAAATAACAAAAAAACAGATTTATCGAAAAAAAAATTCAAATTGATAGGATTAAAGATAAAATAAATTCAAAACAAATGTTCGAAATGCATTCCCTCAGCGTCAATACATTTATTGACTCTGGTGATATTTTCATGTAAAACGTTTCTCAACATTTGGGGCGTGATATCTTGGAAAGCTCTACGAATGTTTACTTCTAGCTCATGTAGAGTTGTAGGCTGTGTGGAATACACCCTATTTTTAAGATGCCCCCATAGAAAAAAGTCGCACGGAGTAAGATCAGGTGACCTTGGTGGCCACCTGACTGGACCATGGGTTGTTATAAGTCTCTCTTGAAAGCGATTTTGAAGATAATTTCTCGCTATTCTTGAATTATGCGGAGGGGCGCCATCTTGCTGGAAGTACATTCTCTCAGTTATTTCCACTGGTAGGTTGTTAATGAATTCCGAAATTTCATTCGTTAAAAAATTAAAGTATCTCTCTCCGGTTAGTTGGCCTTGAAAAAGAACGGGGCCAACAATATGTGTTCCAACTATTCCTGCCCAAACATTCACACCAAATCTCTCCTGGAAGCCACCTTGTCGAAACCGGTGCTCGTTTTCTATCGCCCAGTACCTGAAACAAAAGACCGTTCACACTTTTAGCACTTCACACTTCGACTATCGGCAATAATCCAAATAAAGTACAGTACCTACCTTGTATTATTCCTGTTAAATAATCCATTGTTGGTAAATCTTGACTCGTCCGTAAACAAGATATAATAGTTAAATAGGTGATTCTCAGCATTTTGTCGAAGAAACCAATTACAATATTCCAGGCGCCTTTCACCGTCATTTTCATACAAATGTTGATGCAACTGATACTTGAAGGATTTAAATCGATGTTTTTTCAAAATTTTCTTAGCAGAGTCTTTATTTATAGCTAATTCGGCGCCAATCTGCCTTGAGGAAATTGTGCTATCATATTGTACTAAAGCTAATACATTAATTTCGATTTCCTCATTAATAACAAATGCTTCTTGGTCTTCGTGAACATCAGGCTCAGTTCTTAATTTTTCTTCAAGCCACTGGAAATACCTTCTTGACGGTTGCTGCCTCCCTGGATATCGCTCTAAATACAATCGTTCAGCGGCATAAGAATTTTTTAAACATTCGCTATAAATGAGAAGCATGTCAATTTGTTCGGTTCGTGAATAACGGGGCATTTTTTGAATATTCCACTAACTGATTTCGATTTCCAAACCCTTTTAAAATGGCAGAATCAAAAACACTACTTCGAACGTCAAAATAATATGGATAGCAGCGTTCGTGAGAGCTCTCGTTTCTTTTTTGTTTCATTCCAAAATACATCTTAATCAGCCTACTAGTTAATATTTTGGTTCGAATGATTATTGCAATGGAATGATTATTCTGAATAGCACAAACATCGTCCATAGGTAGATATTAGAATATCTATGGACGATGGCACAGACCAAGTACGTTTATGTTCCTATTTAACCTAGAACCTACTGGATATAATTTATCATTCCACATTATTTTTAATGTTATTTTTGCGTATGGCGATAATCTGTTTTGTTATTTGAAGAATAATAATTGTATTTTTTGGTATTTCATTTCAAAAAATTACTTTCTATTATATCATTAGAAAGGAATGGTTATGCTGAATAGTACAGGCAAGAAAAAGTTGTATGTTCCTATTTAAGTTATGGACCTACAGAGTATTGTTTTTTTCCCAATTTTTCCAATATTCTTTTTGGCGGCTTTTCATAACGCCGACGAATGAAAATAAAATATCACAGTAGTAGCAACTGTTATCAAGTGACGTATGGTTTCCATAGCCAACTTTTCAATTTTTGGCTTTCATTTTGCTTCCACGGCCTACTCGGTGAATTTTAATAATATTTTTTTTTCTGATCTAGTTTCTGGTTAGATACCAACTTGTGATATGTCATTAGAAAGGGAATTGAATGCTGAATAAAGCGAAAAGAAAAAAAAATAGGGTTTCCATTTAAAATAAGAAAGTTGATGTTACTTCCGGTCAGACCGGAAGTTAACTTCGACATGTCAATATGCTCAAATTATAGCTCTTATGTCATTATATCGACGCTCCAAATTTCACAGACCTACTTCAAACAATAACTGAGATATTCCGTAGGCAATACTTCCGTAGCCACCCGGTATATAAACCATTAAACGTTCCTTTCATAACAACGTCGAGAAAATACTTATTCTGAAATTGAACTGAATAATTTTTTATGCATAGTTACCAGTCATTTACAGTACACGGATGTTTGGAAAATATAACGTCATGGAAATCATGGAAAAACGTTGTTAATTTTTCTTCTGAAGAATATAATATGTATATATTGTGTATACAAATTTCATACTGTTTCCGAAAACATATTTGAAAATGCTAATTAACAAGGTTCAGCTGAGAGAGGCATAAATGACAAAAATTCCCTTTCAGAATCAAATTTTTGAACATTTTTATTTATAATTTTTCCAAAATTCGCCAATTTTCATTCAAACGTGTCTTCACGAGCTGATTCCAAATCATACTACAACATTTAATTTCGTGGGTGAATTTATGAAATGACAGAAATTTTCAACTGGAATATGTAGAGGTTCAGTAAAAGCCTATAAAATCTTCAATTGACTCGAAATCGACTTCAAATTCGATGATAATATTCAAAAGAGGTTAAGTTTCACGAACATGAGTGTAAAAATGTTTCAAGAAGTTTTTAGGAAGGAAATAACATATCTCAACTCCAATTGAACTTTTCAACTCGAGAACGGTCGAAGATAGAGCAATTCTGCGAACACCAATCGAGTCAGAATGATGAAATTAGTATAATCTGTTGATTTGAAGCTAATGAACGGAAAAAATTACTTGAAAAAATTCCTAAGGGGTAGACCTCTAAAAAGCATGAAAAACTCAAACTCAGCAGATCCACTTGAAATTTGCATCTCATACTCAAAATTTTATGATGATTCCAAAATATACGATTTATTGACGGTCAGATACAAAGTTTAGCTGAAAAAAGCAATTATCTCCGTTAATACGTTCACATTGTTTTTCAAAATCATTGGTGAAAAGCAAGTATAGCTATAATGGCCAGCGAGTTCACCAGATCTCAATCACATATATTTTCTCTCATTGGATTATCTAAGGACAACTTATCTCAAAAATCAATCACACGTTCTGAATGACTTGAAGATACACATTACCAACCATTAGATTGATCACGCGAATTATGAAGCGAAGTGGTCGTAGTGTTAGAGCGTTTTTATCCCACCCAGGTGGACCAGGTTACATCCTCACCGCCCGCTACTGAGCTGAAGTGGTTCGGAATCCACTTGTACACAAGCTGTATGTCTCGGATCTACTTTGCTCGCACAAGCTCTGCTTTTGAGGGGTTTTCTCCGAAAACCAGGGTGATTCGTCTGAATCAATTTCACAAAACAAAAAAAAAAAATTACAAATGTTGTAAAATGTCAGATACAGTGCATGTTGAAAAACTGTGTGATGGTGGAAATGTATATTTTCTGTATGGAAAAGAGAATTGCCAATTCAGACTGAGACACGCTGTATGTGGTCAGGAAATGATAAGTAGTTATCGTATACAACACTATCAGAAAATACCTTATGACATATGTTTTCGCTGAAGAGACAATTCCTGATACTTAAGATAACCCTTATCGTGGTTCGCCATGAAGACTAAACTTGGTGTTCCGGATATGAAATAGACATCTGAATATAAATCGTATCGTGACATAACTTCGCATGATTCATGTAATAAATTCATGGTTAGTTGGGAAGATAAGGAACATTAAAACCTCAATTGTCACAGTCATTACTGATGAAATAGAGAAAACTTTCAATTCGTTTTTAAAAAACGTAGGAAATAAAAAAAAGAACACAATATAAAAAGATTATTTGTGTAGTTTCCCATTTCAAGTGACGATCTAAAAATAATCTCGAATATTTTTTATGGACCAACCATTGAATGAAGGAGAGCTTTTATGAAAAAATGTGAGCTGATCATAAACTGGCAAAAGTTTCTTATACGATGTAAATGGAATAAAGAACATTTTATAGAAGTTGATTGTTCATAAGTAACTTTGCATCAAAGCAACGCATGATTTTTTCGAAAATTTCTCCCACTGTGAGTTCTTTCTAGGAAAGGTTGTTATGAAAAACAGCAGTATCATCAGCAAATTTGTGATTTCCCCTTCAATTCATAGACCAAATAAGTAATTCAGACGAATGAAAAATAATGTTGGCCCTCAATCTGTTCCTTGTGGAACTCAATTTATGGGTGACCGGTAGCTCAGAGTTTAAGGTATCTTACTGTAGGATTTTTTTAGTCAGGGTCTGTCTCTGAAATCTTGTGCCTTGAGCAGGCGAAGTGAACCAAGGATGACAGCTTCCTACATTCGTCCAGCTGAGATTTCTGCCCTAATACGCCAAGCCGGTATTACCTTTAGGTTTGAGAGCAGTGTGTCCATCAGAACCACCATTTTAACAGAATGGTTTGGGTAAAGCCTGCGGAGTTCAAAGAGTAGATCTCGATATTTAATCCGTTTTTCCTTCTCTTTTCGGAAGATAATCGTTTCGCCAGGAGCCGAAAACTCAATCTCTGTTGGTCGACGAGGACTACAGCAGGTTTCTTGGCTTGTATTTGCCTGAGAGTGGGAAAAGAGTAGTTCCAATAGTTTGGATACTTCTCAGTCTCCACAATGGACTCAATATCCCCCGGATCATAAGGTAATACTGCCTCAATTATGCCTGTGGATATAGGCTGAGACTGCATTCGCTGAGACTGCATTAGACCTTATTTTTTTTAGGACGCAAATAAACCACACCTCGATTTTTTGTAGGGTTGTTTAGTCGTAATATCTTTCCTACTATGGAACTAATTAATAGTCGCACTCAGATGTTCCTGCTGATCACTATTTCTCATCTAGTTTATACCATCAGACAGATTTCATTCCATTTCCTAAATTCGTTGCAACTTTGCTATGACGTAACTTTCAATACCTTTACACATAGCGTTTGAAACACTTCATTAATTCACAGGGATGAATCTATCATCACATGTCACAAAGTTCGAATAAGTCACAGAACATGAAGTTCCCATTCTGTTTCAATTCAATCATCAACAATGTCACGAAGTTGCTTATTAGCTCTCGGTAATTTTCCTTGAAGGAAACATTCATTTCTTGAACATACTTGCACAAGGGAATTACGCAGAGAAACTTGTAGGAGCTTAGTAACAATATATTCCATCGAAATTTCGAAGAGCTCGGCTTTGAGAACTCATTCTAGGGAGCACTATGAAATATTGCAAGTTTCATGAGTTGTAATGGAAATGTGGCTATCGTATAAACTGATATCTGAAAGCTTTTGATTCACCGACACCCAAATAGCACAATCTCAGTCCATATTTGCAATTAAGCATTGATGTGAAAGTTTTAGAGTGTTTGAAAAGTTGAATGCAATGACAGTACCAAAACCATTTAAATAAATAACGAATATACAGAATATTTTCGATAATTTTTATTGAAAATTGATAAACATCGCTGATAAATTTGTAGCTGCACTTTTCTTTGACTTATCCAAGGCATTAGACTCTATAAATACTTGAGGATAAATTATATGCAGTAGGTTTAGAGAGAAATTCTTTGCATGGGTTATATCCTATATAAAGTTCAGGAAAATGTATGTGAAATGGGATGATACGGACTCAGATCTATTCAATGTGGACGTTGGTGTTCCACAGGGCTCAGTTTTTGAACCTTTATTCTTTTTGATTCATATCAATGACCTATCACAGCATATAGGCATAACCTCATTGTCTCTTTTTGCTGGTGATACCTCCATTTCAGCAGAAGCTGATAGTCTTGTTGAACTGCAAGACAAACTCAATACAATAGGTAAGAACTTCTCAGTATGGTATCGCTCTAATAGACTCATTCTGAATGCAGATAAAACGGTGCTGGTCCAATTTTTTCGACAAAAACACATTCATCAGAAACTACATTTTTAGGAATTTACATTGATTCTGATTTGAGTTGGAAATTTCACGTCAATTACGTTCCCAAGAGGATCAGCAGCAGTTTTTATGCACTGTTACAACTTAAAAAAGTATTGGGTGAGAAAAATCTATTAGATGTTCACCACGCAATGGTAAATTCAGTTCTCTCTTACAATATACTTCGTGTGGGGCAATGGTAATATCATCACAGAAGCGAATAATACGTAAATATGGTCATCAGCACACAGATTCATGTAGACCTGTTTTCAAAGAAGAAAACATTTCACCATTACCATCTATTTACACTTACAGCTGTTTGCTTTATGTAGAAAAGCGCGAGTCTGAGTTTGAAACCAACTCCAAGTGCCACAACTATCCAACAAGAAATAGAAACCTTATTAAACTATAACAATATCGCCCAACGTTGTTTTAAAAGTCACCCACTTCAATTAATTGGTTTGTTATTCTGTTTCAAAAACACACCGTAATACTGTCACGTTATGTGTATCATAGAGGAATTAGAATTTTTGATAGTGCTTTTGGAAATAATTACTGCTAAAGGCTCTAAGAAAGCTCTCAAGGCTTTCAGGAAAGTCCTCATTATTTCAAAGGTTTTGACAATGATTGCATTGCTGATGTTATCCTATAAAACTCACGAAGTTTTTAATTCCACTCATACGAAATATGTAAAGAATAAGAAACATTGAAAAAATCGAGTACCTACCCATTGTAGAATTTTATGAAATATTCAAATTTTGCCTACCTTCACATTGATAATGGACCTTTCCTTGGACTATGAAAAAACACTGTTCATACTTAGAAAGTATATATGCTAATATCACTTGGGATTTTTATTTATTTTTTCTGATCATTCTGAACGTGACGTCAGAGGCACACTTTGAAATGTGATATTTTTCTTCAACAAAAAAAGCAGAGTGGCACTCATTGATAAATAGACATTTTAGACTATTAACAATCGATTGAAACGAGTTTCGCAAATAATTTTTTGTAAATGTTTAAGTCCATTAAGCTCCAACAGAGAACTCCTTGAAAGATTTTACCAGGATGTTCTGTTTTCCAAGAGCTCTCCAAGAAGATGCCACAAATAGAACAATAACAAAAAGAAATATTTTCTTGATAGGAATATGGAGACTACAAACCATATGTATCTTGTCAAATATATTCTCCTGCCCCTCTAGCAAACTTGTCAGGCAGTTATCAAAACTATACTAATAAGGCATTATTTCCCAACAGTTTTCAAACAAATTGTTGTACAAATAATATACAAATGTGAAGAGTCAAATAATCTTATTTCCTACATATAAAATATCTGAAACTATTTCTATATTTGGTGGTAAATATTATTATGGTGAGGAGTAATATTGAACAGGAGCAAGTTGTCTTTTAAATGATTCTCAAATGATTTGAATATTTGTTATATGTTGTTCATAAATAAATTACTTATCACTATTTCAGTCACAGACTATTCACTTTTATTATGGCTTATCCCAGATTAAATACAATAGTACACACGGATGGCCTTGGTTATATTTATGGCAATGGTACCTAATGGTAATGGTTATAACTATAGTAAAAATTACCCATTTTTCATCACCATTTATATAAGTTTTAAGACAAACGAAATATTATGTTGTCTTAATATTTTGAATCTTAATAGCCATCATTACGTCATCGTTTTATTATGTTTCCAGTATAATTTTACAGGAACCGAAAAATATGAAACATCTGAATAACTCTAAGCACAAGCTATATTCCTGTTGGTTATTTTGTAATTCCCTCAATAAACTTCCTTGTTTTCGCCCACAAAGTAATAATTTTTTATGCGGGACTATTCCTTAAAACGATTCATAAAATTTTACCACCCCTGTTCCTTCATATTCAGACTAGCTAATCCCGGCAGGGTTATTATTTTCGTAAAGCGGAACAAATTGTTTATTAGTTTATGGCCAAATTTCTGAAATTGTGGTATGGTTGCAGAGAAGAGATCATTTCAATGGTGATTGTGATACGTCTCGACTGATGAGTAGCAGTCTGTAGTACACGCATTGCATTCTTTTTTCAAGAGAACATCAAATCAACATGGAGAAATTAACAACTCTGACAAAATATAATTGTCTCTTATCAAGCATTTTCTACTTTTTAGACGGTTCTTAAGTATGGATAGAACTTCAATTATAAGGTAATTGTGGGTAAACCATTATTACATCCATATAAATACGGATCTTTTAAATGAAGACGATATGATTTTGACGATGAGAAATGCCTGTAGGTCCGAGTTAATTTTTCTCTCTGAACCTCCTTGCTATGACTGCATTCAATGATGATGAAATACCTAGCCAAAAATATGTATTTTCGGTGATCCTACTCATAAATTAGCCTGACAAATTAGATAAATAGACATTATTTACTGTAAATAGACATATGGGTGGTCGTTAATATTCAACATGGACTGTAATCCTAAGTTATTGGCTATTTATATGTACCGGTCGATCAATAAATTCTCCATAGGCTAAATTAAAAGTCCGAGAATTAAATAAACATACATGAATTAGGAGTTATATTAGCATATTCGTTTAGAGAGTGAATAGATCAAAACAATTTGAGTAAAGAATTTTCTAATCAAATATATTTGTCTTTAATCAACGGGTTCTTATTGATAAGGGATCGTAATAACAGTAGATATGTCTTAGGAAGTATATTTTGTGAATGAATTACTTTATGATCGTCCATATCTCTTTTTTCAATTAGAGTTTCTTTCGTTTAATTTCTTCCAAGTTCAATTGAATCAACTTAGCCGATACTTTATAAAAGTCCATAAAAAAATAATGAATGGAACAAAGCACAGATTATTGCGTTTATTAGTGTTTAGGATTCTCACTAGTTGTTTCCACAAAATCACCTCAGTACGATCACGCTGAGACAGTGTCTTGGCGAAACATATGATATGATTTTGTTAAACATTCAACAGTTTGTGAACATTTGTTTTTTACATTTCATTATATCTGTCTTGGTCAGTAAAACAAAATTTTTGATTTTTATCCCCAAAGAAACTCAAAAACTGATGATAATCTTCAGTTTTTTGGGGCTGCCGTTAGATTGAACACGAAAGGTAGAGGAAGAGAATGGGGACGATAATGAGAAAAATATGGACAAAGGAAGGGAGGAAATTTTATAAATGCATTCATACACCTAGTTATAAGATTTACTATAATTTTACTTTCTCGCGACACTACTTCCTCAAGAGATCAGTAGATATACAAAATCTGAATATATTAGTAGGATGCCAAAACTTAAAAAATCACCATGACCGATAAAAAGAGTCAAAAATTATCTGTCCTTATCCATACTTTCTAAGAATCCATACCACCAATATTGATTAACAATAAAAATACATTTTCACAGAGAGGAAAAGTATAGCAAATATCTGACAGAAAACAACTACTTCTCCATACGGACATTAAATTACATCTGTCATCCATTTGTGCAAAGTTCCTCAAGGACAGCATTGCAAGTACTGATTGTAATACAATGTATAAACACTTCTTGGAAATTCATCCATTTGTGCGAGGTTCCTCAAGGACACCATTGCAAGTACTGATTGTAATACCCTGTATAAACTCTTCTTGGAAATATATGATTTGTATATTCTCTCGTGAAAAAGGAATCAGAATTTCTTGGCGCGATCGAATTTTCGAAGGTTTTTTGAAAAATTTCGAACATCCCTAAAATGTATTTCGACTAGCTCATTACGAATCATACCACAAAAACAGATTTCGATAAGGAAAGGACAAAATTTCAGAAGATTTTCAGTCAACAATTTATATGTGAAAAATTTCTTCTTGTTCATGAATACGAGCTGAATTCGCATTTTTAGGAGATTTGCAGACGAAATAAGTGGTTGTGCAGTAAGCTGCTTCTCCTCCGCGCCAAGCTTATTCAAACCCCAAACAAATGAATAAGTAAAAAAGAACACTAGTGCCTTCGTCGCTGTAAAAGTTGCAGCTAACTTTTGCTGCTGTCAAATTGACAATTGCACTGTGGCATATACGAGTTCTTATACATGAATTGAATCGTCAAGGAGAATAATTAATTCAAGAAAGGACTAGATTATAATTTAACTACTTACAGCAATTCATTTAGCCATTTTAGTTTCTTCTCTCTGATTACTAAAATATGACGTTAGTTGGTTTGAAAAAATAAATTAATTTTAAATGTTGTATTCGAAAGGCATAAGTCTTTTAATGTTTGAAGTTGATCTGCCAAAGTCAACTTCTATCAAGTTATTCCTGAGAACCATCCACTACCTCAATAACTATTCAAGTGGCATCCTATACATTTTTTTTTAATTGAAAAATGCGATCAATTCCAACTTCAACAATGTATCACGCTTGATATTTTGATGGACGTGTAGTCAAGTGAAAGGGTATACATTATTTGGCTGGAAATTATATTCTACATCCAGGTATTGACCTACTGGCCGAAATTTCCATTACACCCCTCACTTTCTCCCTCTCCATAGTTTTCCTTTCGCCATGTAAACCAATTTGTGGCCACTATGAGGTCCGGTTAATATTTACCCTAAATATCAGAATCTCTTGATCTCATTAATAAGTCAGACTTCCGGGGTCACGCTGTCACTTTTTCTTCATAAAAGTCCCTAACATAATTACCCCGGAATCGTTCTATTATAGTCCAGGGTGGATAATTTTTGAAACAAAAAAAAATATATAGAAGAATGAAACCCATTGGAAACGGAAGATAATATGACAAAAATGAACCTGACCTAACCTAACCTAACCTAAAGTAACCTAAAATTTCCATATTGAAAATAATCAGAAGAATAAATAGTAGAATCGAAAAGGACAGAACCGAAAAATATCAGAATTTGGAGCGGATGGCTCTAGTCTCTCAGAGATGGAGCAGCGTGCGGTCAATATTACTAAATTCTAATATCGGAATTAATTCGCTCATCCCCTCCACAATTTCTGCTAGATTTCGATTCTGACCGGTTTCAGTCTGATACATTTTGTTTCCAAGGATTTTATGTTACTACAGATTCGTTTTCAGTTAATTTGTTGGATTTACGTTTTTAGATACGATTATATGTTGTTTCGATGGTATTACATTTCGATATTTTTTAAGCGTGATCGTTTTATATTTTGAAGAGATTAGGTTATTGAGATTTGCAATTACTTTATTTTCTCATTTCGGTCACTTTCCAATCTTGCCGAATTCAGACCTATGAAATCTGGTTCTACTGTTTTCGCGTATGATGATTTATTGTTTCGTATAAAAACATATTAGATGAATTTCAATTTGGATCATAAATCATTTCTATCCATTCAATTCTGCTGTTTTAAAGACCTATAAAATGTTATTCTGAAACATAATTGATTCTCCATTTTGTTGGTTTTACATATTACTGGTTTTTGAATTCTCGATATTACAAAAATAATTCTGCTATTCTATGGCCCACCCAAAAATGATAGTATACTGAATAAATTAGGATTTAAAAAATATCTATTGGCAAAAATTAAATCATCTGTCATATTGGCAAATCTCCCACCAGAAGGTGCAGCAAAACAACTCTGTGGCAGTGCATATTATTAGCTTCAAACTTTGCTGGGTAACGAACTGACGGAAACAGATTGGGACTAGAAACAGCATCAACGTGGTATTATGGCCAGATTTACAGAAAAGAAATTAATCACGGAAATATTGCTCAAAACTATTTGCTAAAGCTGTGAAACTGGATGTCACAGTTTAAAAGGTGGCTACCGGAAACATGGGTTGAAATGTACAAATTTATGCTCAAATTGTCATGGTTCGCAAAATTACTCCAATGGAGAACCAATGCAAAATGGAAATAATATTAGAGATGAAGACGGTGATGACCTTGAAGATTGCGAAGATCAACTAGAATCGGAAAGGTTTATCATATCTATCGATGAAGAAATGCCATCAAAGAGACAAAAAAATAATGGATAAGTGATGACAGGTATATTTATATATTATGAGGTTTTCTATGACATAAATGTAATTAGAATTTGATAATCAACATTTTTACTGAAAAAAAATGCTGTAGTAACATTTTTTAAATAAATAAATAAATAAATAAATAAATAAATCACCTTCAAATCCTATCTTTAATATTTAAAATAACTATTTTCGCATGTTTTTTGCAATCTTTATGTTTTATAGATTTCTAGTTTCTTTTGTTTATCAAAGTAACATGGAATATTACGTTTTTGGAGTAATTAAAGTATAAAATTGTAAGAAAAAAAAAATCGTATTCGAGTTTTTTGGTTAATGCATTTTATGAGAAAATTTACCACAGTGTTGTATATTTTTTACACCATCGGAGAACAACGAACAAAAAGTCCACCAACTTTAAAAAAAAAGTCGATATTTCGAGGTGAGATTTTTCGATTGAAAATTAGGGTGCTTTTTCGATTTTTAGTAAAAATTAGGTAAAAAAATAAATATGTCAATTCAAAAAAATTACAGTGAGTTTTCACCAATTTGATAAAAACCAAAAAACTTGGTTATTTGAATTTTTCACATAAATTTTGAGGTTATATGAAAAAATTGCTGATACAAAAATTATAGATCCTTTTATTACCTACAAATTTTTTACATAACTTTTTCCATAGGACTTGTAATTTTGCTGGAAATCGGTTATTTGAATTTTTCACTTCAATTTTGAGGTTATGTGAAAAAGGTGTTAATACAAAAGTTGTAGATCCTTTCATTACCTACAACTTTGCCATTTAACTGTTTCCATAGGACTTGTAATTTGGCCGGAAATCGAGATAAACCGTATTTTACCCTTAAAAACTCACCCCCTCCTACTTCCCGACCTCAGATCGTCCGTAATTTATTTTTCCTTCAAGTTTTGTCACATTATCTTCCGTTTCCAATGGTTTTCATTCTACTATAATTTTCTTTCACTTTTCACCATTTTTGAAGGCTTCTACCCTGGCCTATTATTCCTTGAATAAATCATGCTCATGACAACTGAAATTCATAAAAACGTCGTTGGAATCTGTCCAACATAAATCGATAGCAAAAATATGACCGGTAGTGTCCCCTCCGCTATGAAATTACATGCTTCCGTCATCAAAGTTATCCAATTTATATATTCGGGGTGATAGTAATCCATATCGCTGTTACGACCCCTTATTTTTTACGCTGCAGAGGGTGAAGGGGAAGGCAAGTCAGCCGAACGGCGCTAAGTAAAAATAGTTTCTGTATACTGAGAAATATTATATCTTCATTGGAAATGCATTAAGTTAATGGTCACTAATGGAAAATATGCCGTGTTCAATTTCTCAAATCATGTCATCATAAATTCAAGATCATTCATATGTTGATGTCGTTCCAAGTATTGAGGATGTGGCTGCGGCAGAAATAGATGAAAAGCTGGATTTTTGCAAACACAAATAACTGTGGAGCAGATTGTGAAAGACTTCATTAAATGTGGGAGAAATTCAGTTGGAATCATTTTGAAATTATATTGATTAAAAGATATGGCGCTTTGGTATATAAAAGGGGTAAATCTGAGGACCATGAACACATTTTTTTTTATATGTTGTAGTTGGAGTCATATTGAGGAAAAGTCTGTTTTCGCTATAAAAGATGAAAATTTCATAAAATGATATTTCTTTCAATAGAACACCCTGTATTTATAAAAAAATATAGGGTGTTCCATTGAAAGAAATATCATTTTATGAAATATTCTGAAAACGCGACTGTCAATGTTTTTTTTTTGTTTTCGGCATCGAGAAAGCCATCAAAAATGCTACTAGTTTGCCCTGTTAACCGAATTCGTAGCATCAATAATAACGGAGTTGGCAATGGTGCCGACTTAATTTGAAACTCCCTGTATATTATAGTAAATTGTCTCCTAAAATATTCTCATAACGCCTAGAAAAATGTTTTCATTGGGAATACCTTAATTTTTTTCTTTGAAAATTTAGTTTTTTCCTCCTCATTTCAAAAAATTTATCTGTAACGTCTTTATTTCAAGCTACCCTAACATTAGTGCTGATATACTTATTTGATAGTGGAAATTACGTAAATTCAAACAAATATGTTCGTTGGGAAAGTAAACCACTCCGAGTCAAAATGTTTTCGGTATATTTTATCGAACTCGGATGTTTTTTTCGAAAGTCCGCGTACTTTAATAACAACCTCCGTGACATACACGCATCTAATGATCTTTGAAAGACAGGTGATGGCGTAATGACGTTGAGTAAATCGAGACGAAAAAAATGGAATGTTCTCATCTCAGAGTCCCTGAACAAATTAAACCCGTTTCCGACCGTGATTTAGATGTTATCGAACAGTTTCACTATGATTATGTTCAATATTCTCGAATAAAAACTAATATTGGGCGGTTCGATGTCTGACAAAAATCCTTCTCGTCATGTTGTTAAACCCACGCATTCTTTGAATTGTACTTATCTTGGTTAACTGATTTTGTTTGGATAGTTTCTCCAAGCACACATGAAGCATCGTTGATTGGGGATATAAATCATAGGCGCGCTGTGAATAACATGCAAACACTTCGATAAACAACATTTTTGCTTTCACTTGGGCATTTTGATGAGGACGTGAAAATAGGTATCATCGAGCGACTTTATCCTCAAAATTCCATGCTGGTTCCAGAAATATACCATTTGGATATGCTCAGATACAAGGTGTAACATAAAATAGCGATAAAACGTCAAAAATTCTCTCGCACCATAACATTTTCGAAATTTTTCATTTATGGGATAATCGCAAAGTGCCCTCAAACGTATTTTACCGAGCTGATTACGAATACGCCATTAAAAATTTAATTGGATGAAGAATTAACCAAAAAAAGTGCAATAATTTTGCCGAAATTGACTTTTGGTGCATAATTCCAAATCAGCTTGTCGACTTTAGAGTGCAGTTTGCGATTTTTCGAGAAATAAAATATACACATTTTCGAAAAAAGGTTAAACTCGAAATTGCAGGGGTTCCGAGAAAAACCTACCAAATCAATATTTTATTAAGAATTGATTTCATATTTGGTGAGCATATACACAAAAAATTGACTTTTACGATCACGAAAATAAAGAAATTTAAAACATTTTTGGCGAAAAATAACATCTCCCAACTCCAGATGCACTTTTTTGATCGAGAGCAGTCAGAGAGAGAACAATTCTGCGAACGCCAATCGATTCAGAATGACGAAATTAATACTCTGCAGAATTGAAAAAAAAACGTCAAAGGGGCAATATTTTCCATACACACTAAAAAAGCAAGTAATCAAATTTTTCGAAAAACCGCCAAGTTCCCTCTATCGTATTTTGTTGAGCTGATTCCGACTAAGTCATATCACAAATTGAATTGGATGTAGGATTCAGCAACAAAATAGCTATGATTTCATCAAAATCGCAAGAATTGCAGTTATTACCTATGTTAACCCTTGGTCAAACTTAATTTTTGATGAATAATTCGAAATCAGCTCAAATCAGATCAAAATGTGTAAGAGGACAATTTGGTGATATTTCAAAAAATTTAACTTGAAAGTGTTCGCAAAAAGGTTCAATTGGAAATTGCAGAGGTTCCAATAAAAGCATACCAGACCTCTATTTGACTTGGAATCGATTTCAAGTTCAGAGAGAATTGATGCAACGGGAAGCGTGAGGGATGCTCCAAAATCTGGACGACAAGGAATAAGCGACGATGTGAAGTTTGATATTTTGCTGTCAGTAGAAGAACACCCTCACGTAACTACAACAGAAATTGCCTTACAAGAAAATGTTATTCAGTCGTTTGTAGTAAAGATGTTAAAATAAGAAAAACTACACCCATACAAAGTTCATCTTGTTCACGAACTCTCAGAAGATGATCCGGACAGACGTTTGGAATTTTGTGAAATCTTCATGCGGCATTCTGACGAAAATCCAAATTTTCTTAATAGTGTTGTATTTTCCGATGAGGCAACGTTTTATCTAAGTGGTTCTGTAAATCGACACAATTCTCGCTACTGGGCTCGGGAAAATCCCCACTGGATGCAGACAAAACACACCCAGCGTCCCCAAAAAATTTATGTTTGAGTAGGAATCGTCCGGGGAAGATTTATTGGTCCTTATTACTTTCGCGGGAATTTAACAGCTGAACGATATTTGGAACATCTTCGTATGGCAGTGCTTCCGGACCTACTTGCGGCATTTCCGGATCCAAATAATGGGGACAACTTGGATCCCAGTATTTGGTTCCAACAAGATGGCGCACCATCACATTATGGTCATACTGTTCGAAGGTTTCTGGATAACCAGTTTGAAGGACGGTGGATTGGAATACGTGGACCAATGGAGTGGCCACCTAGGTCACCTGATTTAACCCCCCTTGATTTTTTCTGTGGGGACATTTGAAAAGTCGGGTCTACATTAACCGGCCAGACAATTTAGAAGACTTAATGGACAAAACCATGTATTTAGAGTTACCTTATTAAATTTTAATAAATTTTGTACGAATATGGGTGAATTCCCGGAAAATCTATGACCTCTTTCCTTTTGGATAGTCCGCCTTGTACAAAATCGGGTTACTCAAAATAAGTTATATACAGGGTGTCCCGAAACTATGGTGCCAAATTGAAACAGAAGATTCCCCTTGAAACATAAATAGGACTTTCCTGATATTTCTTTCCCTAAATGTCGTTCGTTGCAGAGATACAGGGTGTTGAATATGAAAAATTAAAAGTAATTTTTAATCATAACTTTCATAATTTCTCAAAAAAAATTTAAAGAGTATTTGTGTTCAATAGGTGCTTTATTTTGAGAAAGAAAACACATTTTCAGTTGTTACCAGTGGCGTACAAGAAGGGCTCATGGTCCCTTTTCTCTCCTATTTTTTACGCCACTGGTAAAATCAGGAAAATTATATATTTTTCGCACTTCTCATTCAATTTTTAGTAAAAATGTATACTTGTTTGAATCCAGAAAAACTAACCGTTTTCAAGATAATTGCGCTTTTATGAATGAAAACATACTAGTAACGAAAAATTTGTTCGGCAGAAATTAATTTTACAATCCTGATTACTGGTCCAAATAACATCTAACTAATTTCTTTCAAAAATAGAGCACCCATTGAAGAAAGGCATACCTTCAAATTTAGTTGTTTTTTTTTGTAACTATGAAAGTTGCCTTTTTATTTTCCAGTTTCAACGCCCTGTACCTCTGCAAGAAAAAACGTTGATTTTTCTGAAATGAAACAGGTATAAATTTTTTACTCAAAATTGAAAGGGGAATGCAAAAACTTATTAGTTTTACTGATTTCACCAGTGGTATAAAAAATAGGGGAGAAAAGGGACCATGATGCCCTTCTAGTACGCCACTGGTAATAACTGAAAATGTGTTTTCTTTTTCGAAATGAAGCACCTATTGAACACAAATATTCTTTAAATTTTTTTTCAGAAACTTTTAGAACTGTGGAAGTTATGAATAAAAATCACTTTTATTTTTTCATATTCAACACCCTGTATCTCTGCAACGGACGACATTTGAGAAGAGAAATATTAGGAAAGTCCTATTTATTTCTCAAGAGGAATCTTCTGTTTCAATTTGGCACCATAGTTTCGGGACACCCTGTATATAGAGTGTGTGGAAGCCTTTGAGTAATAAGAGAAATAATTTCTCCACACATTCCAACCAAATGGAGGTGCAAGTATTGATGCTGTTCAACACCTTTTTCCCAAATTCGAACAAATCAACCCTCCCTTCTTGAAAGAGAAATCAAACGAAATCTTTTTGCGTAAACCAAAGGGATCCATCCTGTTGTAGCAGTGACAAATTACCTCGAACTGACCTGTAATAACCATAAATAGATAATGCAAGTGAATCAGGCGATTTATGGTGGGTAATCCACCGTAGCCTGCTTCAATCATTCTGGGATTCGAATATCTTTCTGGCCACGCAGGGAAAAATGCGTTTATTCAATAGGAAAGACAAGGGTATTGATCTTGTGGAACGTGATAGACAGTGAATGGCACCATCTGTTTTTCAACTTTTTATGTGTATGAGGCGAGATTTGAGTGTTTTCGATTGGATTGAAACGAATAAATCATTCGATTTTTTTGAGCGAAATCATAGAAAGGAAAGTAGTTTAATAATTCATGTGTTAGAATTTCATTATAAAATTGATTGGTCCAATTATTGACAAAATGGAAAAAGGGAATATTATCAAATGATAATTGAAAATTTATTTTTCCAAATGAAAACAACCAACGATAAAAATAAAGATTTTATTTTTTTGTAAAATCTTATAAAAATATTAATATTAATATTGGCTCAACTTCTACCAAATTAGTTATTCCTCTCCAACATTACGTTTAAGTATTTCACCACTATATCAATAATATCTCAATGTAAGTTTCTACCAATATTGCGAAACGTTCACTTAATTTTTTCTCGACAAAACTACGTTTGAATATTTTGCCAATATATTTATAACTTGTATTATTAACCTCATATAATTGCGTTAATTGGAATACTGAAAAATTGACATATTTGAGTATAAAAAACATACAGTTCTCATTTTGTGCCGGGATCCCATTGTAACATTGAGTAGGTAAGTTACTGTCCCTTTTCTCTCCCTTGATACATGCCTCAACCATCTGATTCTGTGTTGTTTTATTTTACATATAACATGTCTTCTTTTGTTTCCTGTTTAATTTCTAGGTTAGTTCTTATTCTGTATTTTTCCTCTGAGATTATTTTTGGTCATAATATTGCTCTCATGATTTCTTTTTCCAGTTTCCTCTTGTCTTTCTTGTCTTTTTTGGATTGTCACCGTTTCCGCTCCGCTTGGTTTTAATATTTTACTTTTCAATAATATTTTGAAATATGCTGAAACTCAACGGAAGTTTTATGTTTTTAGTTTTAATTTTCAGAATTTTGAATATTTTTTAACGTGAAACTATCATTGCCATTATTATTCTGATCACGCGTCATAAATAATCTTGTTGATAAAATTCAAGCTACATTTTTCAATTCTGTTTTGCATCTTCTTTCATTTGTAAAATTGATATTCAAAATCCCAAAACTTATTGCATAAAACTTCCATTGTGTCTACGGCTTTATGCTCTGTTTGCGTTTAATATTTTTTTCTTGTATTTCTTGTCTTCTCTCTCTTCCGTTTTACTTATCGATACTCCTAGATATTTGAACTCTTTCACTTCTTCAAACACTCTCGCTCCTATTTTGATCTTTCCCTGTATATGTTTAGTTCCTAATCTCTATATTTTCGTTTTTTTTTTGGTTGATCCTAAGCTCCATTATTTCCC
Organism: Chrysolina americana; assembly: GCA_958502065.1. Taxonomy (NCBI): domain Eukaryota; kingdom Metazoa; phylum Arthropoda; class Insecta; order Coleoptera; family Chrysomelidae; genus Chrysolina; species Chrysolina americana. The sequence continues at coordinate 64,757,470 of OY293418.1, read as the reverse complement.
CTTCCTCTATAATTCCTTCTAGCATATCTTTCATTACTTTTCTGGTCTTGGTAATTATGGCTATATCATCAGATTACGCAATAATTTTTCCTTCTCCTGTCCTAAGATTCCTTTTGTTAATTTTCCTTACCACATATTCTGAAGCTAGATTATAACGTCGTTGAAAGTGAGTCCCCCTGTTTTACCCCTTTGTTGATTGTGGATTCCTCTGTTTCTCCTCTTTGTGTTCTTATTGTAATCTTAGTTGTTTTCATCGTCATTAATATCAGCTTTCTCGGTTTTTGTGGGATTTTTAACTCTTTCAGTACTATCATAAGTTGTTTTTTTTATTGAGCCAAATGTTTGCTGGATAACTACAAAGAGCAGTTCGAGGTTTATCTTGTGATCATGGGGTTTTTCTATCACTTGCTTAAATATGAATGGCGTCTATGGTTGATATTTCTTGTGTAAATCCGCTTTAATATGATCCTGTTATGTTCATTGTAATACTTGTCAACCTTGATTGTATTATTGATGTCACTGTTTTTTACGCTGTGTTGAGTAGTGTTATCCCTCGGTAATTCTTACAGGTTTGTTGGTCTCTTTTCCATGGATAGTTATTATTTGTCCTATCTCCCATTCTTTTGGCGTTTTTTCCTCTGTCCATAGTCTGCGTATTTTCTAAATTCGATATTAATTTCATTTTTTTCGGGCGCCTTACCATTTCTACATTTCTCAATTACTCTTTTTATCTCCTCTATGGTAGGCTCATTCAATATAATTTTCTACTTCGCTCATTTCCTCTTCGTCGTCTATTACTATTGCTCTCTGTTTATCTTTCGCGGTTTCATATACCAATAATTCTTTGTAGTATTCCATCCAAACTTGTTTATATTGCTTGTCTTCTAGTATCACTGTTTCTTCTTTATTCTTTATTCTGTTTTTTTTTTACTCTTGATTTTCTTATACTGTTCTTTAATTTTTCTATGAAAACTTTTCGTATTTTTATTTTTACTTTCCTATTCAATTTCCTGCACTTTTTTGTCCGTCCATTCTCTTTCACACTGCCTAATCATCTTCTTCGCTTGTTTCCTTAGTGTTTTATATTCTTCTTTGTCTTCGTTTTAATTAGTCCTCATCCATTTATCTCTAGCTCGTATTTTATTTTCTGTAACTTTTTACATGTATCATTGTACCATTCATGTCTGACGGGTTTGTTTTGCATCAGTCCTACATGTTTTTTGCTGTTTCTTTTATACTCTCTTTGATGTTCTTCCACTTTGTCTCGATATCATCTTCCCTTTTTCTACTCATTAGTTGTGTCGTTACTTCCTCCGTGTACCCCTTTCTTACAGAAATGTTATCTAGTTTAGTTTCGATGAAGCTTTTTTGAATCTAATTAACGCAATAGATGTATAGTATGTTAAAGCAGTTAATGCTTTGGTGTATGTTTTGATATTATCTGTTCCTTTCATTAAATTACGACGAATCTAAGACCACAACGGAAAAAATTCATCGAATCCAAACGAGAAAAACTACAACGGCCAATTTAGTATTGTCTTGTGCCTAATGCAGTTCCGCTGGATTTGGGTTTTGGAAAAAATTCTGTTGTTTCACTTTCCTCTAGTTTTTGGAAGAGCAATCGAAACCGCACACCTTGACTCATTGTTTTAAAAGACATCTTCTGGCTCACCGATTTCATTCAAGTGTGAAATATTCTTTTCATTTTACTGGATGTCTTTCGGAGGTTTTTATACCCCGGTAATTCATCCGATACGCCCAACAAAAGCTGATGACTATGGTGAAATCCTTTCGGTTCCAATATTCCTTTCAGAAAACGTTGTTAGTTCCACCGCGCTGGGGCATTCGAAATCCGAGAACGACTCAGTTCTTCGTAAATATACCTGTACCGGTCAAGTTTTTGTATCGAATTGATTCTAAAGTCATGATTGATTCAACACTGTGATCGTACAGGGCATCACAACTGAAGGTGGATGCATTATACAGTGACATTTAAAAAGCACGCAACAAATTGACTCTGATTGACCTGTCAGATTCGGTGTTTTCAGATTTGTGTATATGTGACAGATGAACGTCAAAAATAAGTAATCACGCCATATACGCATTCAAAAATTAGTAGATTACTTGTTTATTTTTTTATTTTTCAATTTTATACATTCCTCAGATCAATTTATTTTCACCCCAAAGTATTAATGTATCTTGAAATGTATAGTGAAAACCCCACTTATGGCAATTCCGCCAAATCATTCATATATAGTGGGAATAACAATGGGCCAAGAACAGACCCTTGTAGTACCCCGTATTTTACGTCCCTTGTGTATTTGTGTATTATACGTTACCTTGTGTACACGATCTGTTAGATATGATTCAAGCCATGATAAAATGTCTCCCGTGAAATCATATATTTCAAGTTTTTTGTCACAGTCGAACGCCTTTTTCATATCACGAAATACTGCAGCTGCAACTTCTTCATTATTCAGGTGAAGAAAAACTTTATCGAAAACAAAAAACATTCCATTATTTGTAGTGTCAAATTGTATCACCAGGATACCGGGAATTTTTTTGTAATTTTCGTCTCTAAAGCTAAAGGTCTAGTTCTGTAATAATTTTGTCAATGAAGTAATGCCATTTCAGTTTTTCAAATGATTCCAAACATATTTTTTACTATATCTTCCTATATTTAAAATAGAAGATTTTATAATTTAGTGTTCGCTCACCCCGCGTTTTTCCTTGCAGGGTTGAAAATGCAGGGTTGGCACGCATGTTTCTGAATCGGCCTTTTAGTATCTAACAGTATGAGAATGGAGTAGTGCATAGGCATATAAGGAATGAAATGTAAGAAATCCCACGGATATGAGTAGAAAACAATATGAAGGAAAATTACTCCTTTCCACTCCAGATGAACTTTTCAACTGTTGAAGATAGAGCAATTCTGCGAACGCCAATCGATTCAGAATGATCAAATTAGAAAAATATGTCATATATGATTTGTGTATGTTCAGATGGTTTGGCATATAAAAGAAATACAATGTCATAAATGTCACGAATAGGACTGGAAAAAATGGAGAAAAATTACTCATTGCCACTCCAGATGAACCCTTCAACTCGGGAACGGTTGAAGATATAGCAATTCTCCGAACTCCAATCGATTCAGAATGATCAAATTAGTAAAATCTGGGAATTCCGAGTCAATCGATGAAAAACAAACTGATTCGAATAATCGAAAAAAGTCCAAAGGGGTAGACCCCTAAAAATCATGAAAAATACAAAATCGACAGATCCACTAGCAATTCGCAGTATATACGCAAAATTTAATGCAAATTATTATTTGTGATTTATTTATAAATTTGTCATCATCTACGATTGAAGAAACTGAAAATCACTCAGTATGTTTGACAGGCACTAAGTGGGTTTCAAGACGAGGCCAAGTTCATATATAATTTTTTTTGAAAAATTACACATAACGACTTTTTCTATTTTTTCCAATGAGGGTGACTGCCACTGTGAGAGCTTGAGGTATTATCCAAATTTTCAAAGATGTTAAAACTGATTTTGCATTTTCAAATACTGTTCTGCCGCGACTGCTTCTTTTGAAATTGCCCTCCTGAACGATTCCGCTAAATAACTCTTGAATATGAACCAAAAAGCCAGACATGCATAATATCATCCTGTTTTGATGTGTTGCAATAACTTATTTATTCATAACTGCAACGGTTATTATACCTAATAGACTGTGGGTTTTCCTTTATCGGCAGGAATATAAACATTCGCATTCTTGGTGCATGTTGTGATCCTGATAAAATAAGCATAAGCACTATAAAAATAAGAATGACAAAATGAGATCAAGCAATAGTCATTAGCAGGAAACCGATTGTTGATGATAATAATTATGATTGATTGATATCAACGAATCCATTAATTAGATAGTAATGAAATTCTTGAAGTGTGAAGTTAAATTTGAAGTTTGGAAAAGTTGTTCTACTATCGTGGAATTCATAATGATTCATTTCATAGGTATAAACGATATTCATATTTCTAATGACGTTATATATAAACTCGAAGAGTCACTTGAAGGCTCTAGTTCATGGCGCCAATAGAAACCAAGAAACATACCACAGGAATGGTCTGTTTCTGGATTTGATGTTACACCAAAATGAGCAAACATATTAATGATTTTAAAGAACTTCAGTTTAACATTTATAAGTATCAGTCAGTTGGGCACATCCCCTTTCTTTTTTCGAGTTGAATCGAAGAGTCCACACTATCAAAAATCAGATGTGAATTTTTGAACAGATTTTTTAAACACCATTCATTAAAAAAAAAATTAATAGCAAAGAAACAACATACGAAACAATTATGGAATATTGCGAAAGAAATCCCGCTACTGCATTATATTTCATATACCTGTAACACCAAATTCATCAAACTTTTTGCATCACACTTTCGTAGTATTAACTATAAAAACTTCATATTGATTTTTGTACACGTCTATAGTACCTATTTATATTGTTTTGCATACAACTGTTATTATAGCCATTGAATATCTTCAGAAATAGAATATGGGCTGATAATACAAGAAAAGATTGGCATCGCAGAAAATTTCAATCATTATTATAGTACATTAGGAGAGAAATATGCTGAAAATATTGAAAAACCAAGAGACTTTGAAAAACACACAAGAGTTGTAGAAAACACCATGTACCTTTATCCCACCAACGAAAAAGAAGTGGAACGAGTAATAGACAGTTTAAAAAACAAAAGCCCCGGGAAAGGATCAAATAAAAAGTGAAACGCTGAAACATATAAAATATAACATTACTACTCCCCTCACATACCTAATAAATATGGCATTATATACAGGCTGTTTTCCTACATGTCTCAAAGTTGGAGTAATCAAGCCACTGTTTAAGAGTGGTGATAAAACATCAATGAGCAACAGGCCAATATCACTCATCTCAAGTCTGGCAAAAATAATAGAAAAAATCATCAAGATCCGGATAGTCAATTTTTTAAATAAGTTTAATGTCATTTCAGAAAGACAATGTGGTTTTAGGGCCGGAAAATCCACTGAAGATGCAATATGTGATCTAACTGACTGCATTTATAACGGATCAGATGAAAAAATACCGACACTCTGTGTTTTCATTGACCTCGCCAAAGCGTTCGACACGGTGTGTCACGAGACATTGCTGAAAAAACTGAAATTATACGGCCTTAGAGGCAAAGTCTATGTCTTACTGGAATCGTATCCAGACAACAGATCTCAATATGTTCAGGTAGGCGATGCTATGAGCTCTGCGAGACCTGTTACATACGGGGTGCCCCAAGGTACTGTACTTGGTCCACTGTTGTTCTCTATATATATAAATGGACTCTTGGTACTCTTGGTCCCCTGACAATTGAAAACACTTTCATTCCAGAAGCTAAACAAATTAAATATTTAGGAATTATAATTGATCAACATTTAAAATGGGATCTACAAATTGAAAACGTAATCAATAAAATAAGAGGACTTTTATGGCGCAATTACTTGAAAAGCTTTCTCGACAACCAACAACTGAAAACGTTATACTTTTCATTGATTCAGTCCCAATCAGCTATAGCATATTAGGATGTATGATGTATATCTGAATAATTTGGATATAAGTTGGATATAATTCAAAAATGGATTCTAAAAATAATTTATAATAAAAACCGTGGATATTCCAGTGATATGATCTTCGAGACCAGTAAAGTCTTAGATGCTAGACAATTGTATTTATGGAAAATCTCACTAAATATATTCAAACAAAAGTTTGAAATAAAAAAAATGCTCACTTTTATGAAACTAGGAATATATCGAAAAACTATTACTTACCTAGAAGAAATAAAACTATAGGTTGTAGATCGTTAACATATCTGTCACCTAGAATATATAATTTTATACCAGAAGAAATACGAAAAAATAAAACCCAAAATACTTTTAAACGTCGCTTGAGGCACTGGCTGAATAATCAAACAAGAAAAACATACATGATATGATAAACCAGAATACGACAAAACAATTATATGATCATTGTATTCGATTTTAGATCAGATTATCTCATCTTTTTATCTCTTTTTCTTATCTAAATTTATTACTATATTCATACATCTCACCACACACAAGGGATATTTTTGTTAATATTCCTTCAATGGTATTTTTCCCCCGTTTATTAGCAAGAATGTTTGCATACCTATTGTATATTATTGATTCATTCTAATAAACGTTATTATAATATTATATTATTATTGAATATCTTTCAGTTATAACTTTCCGTGAAACAAGATTTCTTCTCTACTCGGCAAAACAATTTGTTTACACAATTTTTTGTGCTCTAATCTGAATAAAGTAATTATCATTATAATTATATATTTTCTGCTATTTATCAGATAGCAGCAACCCATATGAATGCGAATAATACCTCTTCAAATGTTGCTAGCTGTTTTCTGTTAGATATTTCCTTTCAATTCTTGATTAAAGGATTATTTGAAAAGGCTTATATTGACGCTATCGAAACTCGAGACTTTTCTTCTGTAATAGTGGAGTTATAAATTTTTTTCGAGAATTCGTCATGTACTCGTCACTAAAGACTTCAGAAACAACGCCATGGAAGACCACCCTGAACGGTTGTAATTTGTTAAAAAAATTAACACCTCAGTCCTTGGCTACCTGAGAATACGTAATAGGTACGCAGTGTGTTTCATTAAAAGCTCAAATTCACTTTTATTCATATCCAAACAACATTCAACCTGAATAAACAATTCCGGTGTGGTTTTTTATAAAGAACAATCCTTTCTTGTCGTAAATACTGGAATATTGTTTAATTTGTGGGTTCTCAAATAAGTGCTACACTTCGGACTAACTGACTTTATTTGATCAACACCAAGGCGAAGGTAAGCATTACAAACTTCGATATGCTGACCTACCTGCAAGCGTTCAATTTGACGCCCCCTAGCAGTAAAACTGTTTAATTTTTGGGGTTGGCACAATGGCAACAATAGTTGAGCTTTAATTGACCACCTATATCATTTAAAAAAATTTAAAAAATCCATCGATACTCAAATTCCATGAGGATTTTGCAGGGTCATTTCAATACCTTACTGCGTTTGCTAGACAGAAAGTGAGTTGGGTGACTATTATAAAAAATACATTGCCCAATGCAATTTTCGTTTTTTTGTAAGTTTTATGAGCTGCTATTGTGGTCAATATACAAAAGTGAAATACCCCAGCCTTCTCGTTTTATCCATGGCTCATTCAAATCCATCCCAAATGTACTCAATATAGCGGTATATTTTAAAGTCCATCCATCATTTCATCAACAGAAGTGAAGACTGTCTTTAGTCACGGAGAGAAATTTCTTCCCAAGTTGCACAATAAAGTAATAAAATTATTCCGAGTATTTCTCTCTTGTTCGAATTTAACCATATCGTTATCAGTTCCTCAACCTCAAGCAAATAAAACCATTAACGTCGGGGAAGTCATTTTTACTGAGTCATAAATAATCTGTCTTTTCAATCTTGCTTTCGCAATCGAAGGTAGGGTACGTACAACTGGTACAAGCTGTACCTTTCTTCTACATAGGTACATTTTGAAAATTCGTGTTGGAATCATTTGAGAATTTGAATAGAAATATCACCAGCAAACTGAACAAGTTCGACGTTTTTGTAAATCATGAAGAACCAGATATTATTGTTGAGAGGACAGAGAGTATGGAAACCTCTCTGCTCAAATTAACACTTTCGGAAAAACTATGAAAAATATGGAATTATTATTGATCAAATTCAAAAACATCTAGGATGACGACAAACTTCTTTTGTTCCAAGACTTAGTGTGTTTCAGAAAATTATTATTTTATTATTATTATTTTCAGGCCAGCTAAAACAAGAAACAAAAACCTCATTGCAGGGTTTCAAAGGAACACAACGGAACCTTTGAAAAACCTTAAGATTAAAAGAGAAAGTTTGGTGTGATCGAATTGAAATCAAGATGTTTCCTTCCCAATCTTTTCTCACTCCAAATAAATTTCCGAGTAATTCTCTAATCAAGCGTGTACTTTTCGTTTCAAAAATGTTTTGTGTTATGATAACAAATTGCAAAATCTGCAGAATTTGAAAGTATTCACTGTGACAGGTAGTTTCTGTTGACTAATATTGTCTGTATACTTACAGTTGTTATTATATTTTCGAGATAAGATAAATAATCCCTACTTTCTAAACGATAATTCCTCTCTATTTGAATATATTTTCCAGTAAGACAATCACAGGAAAGTCAAAGATGTTCGATGAACCGACCAATATTGTTGGTATCTTGTCAATCCGTAACTTGAATCAGATAAAGAACCCTCACTTTCTAAACGATAAATTCACTCGATTTGACTCTAAACTATCGAAATTTCTCACCGTCCAAGGCACATAAAAGATACCAGGTAGCTCACATCTTGTGTGGTGTACCTTTTCACGTTAGAGCCACAATTCGAATGTCAAAGAGATTCTTTCTGAACTCATCCTCGGAATACCTGACAGCGGTCAAAATACACCGAAAATATAAACTGACGCATCATTGTTCGATCGTTTCAAATAAAGTGGATGGCGTGGACACAATGCATAAAGTAATTTCGCTTTTATTTTCAATTTTACGCTAATTTTCGGAAAGGTGTGGGTAACAGGTGATTTATTTTTTATGAATCAAGGAAAAATGAAGTGTGTATGAAATGGGAACCGCACCGTCTGGGGATTTTTCGGTGCAATTATGTTTCCCGCCCCTTTATAATCATCCAGATGTATTCATTTCACTCAAGTTTCAGCAGCCCTTGCTGTGGTCACGGTTCAGTTTTTAAAATTATATTTGGAAATTAACCAAGACATTGACAGTCACGAATAATGTTCGGGTGTGTATATTGCAGAGTTCAATTCAATTAAACAAATATTTCGTAAATCCAAAAAATACCTGTCTGTCCACACAATTCCACAAAGTGAAAATTAAGGCAAATATCTGACCTATCCTTGCACTGATGAGTCAAAAAAACCTCGAAACATGCATGCATATCGTAGACGGATACTATAAGGCTTTCATATTATTTGGAGTGGAATTGTCAAAAAAATCGAAAACAAAACAAAAAGTCTTCCTATTGAATTTAATAAAGTCTTAGACTTAGTTGGGAGATATTTCAGAATTAGGAGAGATTTGAAAAATTGCGGTTCATTTTTGATTCTTAAAGAAAAATATCCAGCACTGAGGAGTTGGATTGAAAACTTGAAAGTTGAAGAGTATTATAACAATGGTAGATGAATAATTCACTAATACTTATTAAAATGAGTAGAAAAACTTCATTGATAATGGTAAAACAACTTCTTGTTTGAATAGCTTCAATAGTAAATTACGAAATTATACAAACATAAGAATGTTTTGACATATTGAACTTTTTTCTGGTACTTACCTTGTATAGAAATCTTTCCTCCAACTAACGTCATCATCTTATATGAAAAAACCACATATCTTGATAACAATATGAATAATGAGTAGTCATTCTGCCCTTTGTAGTTTAAGAATATCAGATATCAATTATAATTGAAGCAAACAATTGAAACCATCAAGTATATCATTAAGTTCCAGCCCCAGAAGAATTGCTTAGAAGAAAGTTAAAAGAATATTGAGTTCAATCAATATACTTATTCAGTAATTAGTTGGGCAAAACACCAAATTTTTCACAAAATTTCTTAGCTTCTGATGATGAGTGGATTTTGATGAATACTATTGGCCATTGAATATTAACAGAAATTCTATTTGACAAATATGAGTCAAATAACATTTTTTCCTTTCAGAAAAATAATGGTAATTTATTCAGTATTGATTTTGTGGAGAAAATTAGTTTTGTGACACGTTTTTTCGGGTAGTTGTGTTTGAAGTAGTATGAGAATGAAAAAATATAAAATTAATCAAAACACAATTTGTCCCGATAAGATATTGTTAGTATATATGTTGTACTGAAATATTTATTTAATTTCATCTTGTATTCTTGATATCCCTATTTGAAAAAATTCAAAATATCTGAATAATTATTCATTTTTAAAAATAAGTTTTCTTGGGATGATAAGATCATCGATCTTTTTGTTATTTTAAACTTGAATTTTTCAGTAGAAAAGGCAAATTAAATAATTTTTTCAATACAAATCTTTCAGATTTCCTTGATTTTGCATTTTCTTCAATTTCAGATCGTGAAAGATTAAAATCCCAAAAACATAACTAAGAAACGTATTTCCTTCCCAAACTCAAAGTTTCAATGAATATTTCACCTAAATTACGAGCAAACCAATTTCTCTAAAATTTTATGGAGAATAAATAAATCATAAAAGTGTCATTTACACTTTGATCATCTCTTCACGTATATTGAGAAATATAAAAATTTCCACAGTTTTAAAATGAGAAAAAAGTTAAGTCAAGGAAATCAATGTAGGTGTAGAAAGGTAAATGAATCATTTTGTCCTTGGATTTCAATGAATTTACATTTCTTTCTTTCTAGAGCAAAATTTCACTACCACCAAATTTGACCTATTTTTGTTGATATTTTACAGTCTGAAATTGAACTGAAAAAGTGTTATATCAAAGAAATGTTAGTGTAGAATGGCAAATGAATCAATTCGCCCAATAAGTACGGAATGTATAACATTATTTTGTTGAAAAATCATCTACTTTTCTCAGTAACTTATCATATTCTTGCATTTCTGAAAAATATAAGAGCAAAATTACTGAAAAATCAAAAATCTTATTACTTATCTGAAATCATTCTTTAAAGAGTGAATATTATTTGGTTATTTTCATGTTATTTTTGCAATATCGAAATTTTCAGTATTGTAACTGACCAAATGAAATAAATTTTTCAATACAACATTTTTTGTAAACACACATTGAACATTAATTATTAAAATCGATAATATAATTTTTAATCATATTTTTGAACAACTAAAGCAATTTTGATTATTTAAATTCCAATTCCAATACGCTTTTATGAACAGCAAATGTCACCACAAGATAAATGGAACATTCTGTATATTTAAAAAAATAATTTCACCATAATATGATGGTTCAGTTGCTGAAATGGCATAAATTATGAATGAAATGAAATATATGGATGATTTTATGAAAAAAATGTTTTATTATTATAAATTAAGGAATAATTCACATTTTCAACAGTCTTCACTTAATATTAATGAGAAAGGAGTATGTACAAAAAACTTAAATCAATGACTAATAAGCGTTATAGTAGGTAGTAATCGTAAAATACAAATAAATAATCTTTCGTTGAAATATTTACAGAATATACAAATTCGCTATACACGCAATAGAATTAACATTTAGTGACATTTGAGAATATATGGAAATTCACGCGATTATAAGTAAAACAGCCTTTAAAATTCAGTTAATACCTCACCCACGAACTAAACGAAATAAGTCCTAGTTTGAGGCGACGCATCAGGAATAGTCGAATACACATGATGAGGAATCTCGCTCCTGCAGGGAGGAAACTGGGAGTACTGGGGGGGCGGCCTCCCATCGATAGACACATAACTGTGATTCAGTTGCTCCGAACCGTAGTGTTGACTACTGGAACTGGACGCAGCCTCGTCTTCGGTGCTCCGGGCCGACTCCCCGGAAACATACGTACTCTGCGTGGGGGTGGGAGTCATGGTGGCGGCAAGAACCCCCGGCATCGGCTGGTACTTGTACCAGGAGTCCTGCGAAGATGGCGGCGCCGTGTATCTCGGGTTGGGCTTGCACCGGATCTCCGCTGGCTTCTTGCAACGTCTCGCAGTCGAGTTGTTGATGACATCCGGCATGGCGTAGCGTAGCTTTTCCCAGAAGCGCCTTTCTCCCCATCTCGTTACAGTGCAGGCCCGCAGTAGTGCCCTCAGCTCCGGGTCCATCGGCTCCAAGGGGTCCCCACTGAGTACGCATACCAATTTGTGTCTGTACGCTGTGCGGAGGGCTGCTTGGAGCGCAGCACGAAACTCTGGGCGGGACCACTCGTTGCAGATCAGAAGGGGCGAGACGACGAAGATGACTCTTTTGGAGGCATCTGCGGCGCCCACCATGGCGTCGGCGAGGTATGAGGCACCGCCCATTAGGTGCAGGTCCCTGTAGTGCAGGCACAGGGTGTGTCCGAAGTGCTCCAGCTCGGGAGCGATCAGCCTGGCGGCGACGTCTTCGTCCTTGTGGCTGTACACCATGTAGCAGTCGTACAGCTTGTCCCTATCGTCACCGTTGTCGTGCGTCGCGGCGGCGTCTTGGAAAATGCGGACGCCGTACTTGGAGTGCGCCCACAGGCGGACTTCTTGGCGGAAGATGAACATAATGGCGACCAGCAGACACACCACGATGACGGCGACGAGAGTGGCCGCGAGCAGCGGCACGTAGTTGCCGCCCAACAGCTGGCTGTGTTTGAACACGTCGCGCTGCACCACCGAAGTCGCGATCACGTTGTTCATGTCCTCGCACCGGTGGATCACGTCGGCCACGCTTTCCGTCGTTTCGGCACAAAACATTTTCGAGGGATCGCCCCCCGTCTCCCGAATCCAGACCACGAGCCGGGCCAGGGAACCGCAATCGCATGACCACTTGTTGCCGTCTAGAGTTACGCGCAAGTGAGAGTCTGTGTCCTCGCTCTGCAACTGCCACGGGGTGAAGTCGACGATTTTATTGTCATCGAGTTTCAGCACTTCCAGCTTGTGCATGTTCTGGAACGTTTTGTTGCCGACGTGCTCGATTTCGTTGTGGTCCAAGTAGAGCTCGTTGATGTTCTCGAGCTGGTCGAATTCGTAGCCGCGCAATTCCCCCAACTTGTTGTTCTCCATGTGCAGCACCTTCAACGACTTGACGCCGTTAAAGGTTCTGTTGTGCAGGGCCCGGACGTTGCTGTTGTTTAAAAAGAGAATTTCGAGTTTTTTCTTACCGATGAAGACGTGACTGCCGAGCTCGCCCAGGTTATTGCCGTCGAGGTAGATTTCAGTGGCATCCATCGGAATTTTCTCCGGCACGTTCGTGTACCTCGAATTACTGCAGTCGACGACGTTGGACGACCACGTGTGATCGTGATAGCACGTACATCTATCCGGACAAGTCATCTCGCAGTCGCAAGCGTCAAAATCGCAGCAGTGGCACAACGCGAAGCAGTGCGTTTGGTACGGGCACAGAAAGTTCGACGGCTTTAGTTTCAGCAGCGGTTGGGGTGGCGCGCCTCTGGCGTGTGCAAGTTCGCAAGTCACCGCGTCTAAATCCAATACCTGCGGGTACTGTCTCAAATTACTCAGGTGATTGATTCGGAGAAGCCACTCCATTTTGCAGTCGCAAAAGAAAGGGTTGTCCCCCACGTAGAACTGCGGCAAATCCTTGTCGTCGCCGACTCGACTCAGACTGAGAGCGTTCAGATCCAAGTATCTTATATCGTTGCCATACAGAACGACTTTCTCTAAATGGGGTTTGTTGTGGAAAGTATTCGGCTGCACGGTGGTTATTCTGTTGTTGTTCAGGAACAAAGTTTCGACGCTATCAGGAACGGAATTCGGCTTAATTTCCGCGATCAAATTGAAACTCACGTCGAGCATTTTGATTTTCAGCGTGTTCCTCACTTCGTAGTAGTTCGCCAGCTCGGGCACTTGATTGTCGTGCATGTCCAGCCACTCCAAACTCACTGGCAGGTGACTGAAATCGAACCATAGTAATTTATTCGACGAAACGTTCAGCCACACTAACGTCTTCAAGTTAGTAAAAACGCCGCTAATGTCCGTCAGCTCATTGGCATCCAAGCGTATTGCCTTTAGGGTGGGATTACTCGAGAAAGCACTTTGTTCCACGTATTTGATTTTGTTCGAGGCCAAGTTCAGGACCTGCAGAGACGGAAGCGTGGAAAATGCGTCCCTCGATATGTTCACGATGTGGTTGTCTACTAATCGGAGGCCGTACAGCAAATCCAGGCCTTCGAACGAAGAATTAGTGACGGACTCGATGTGGTTCTTACCCAAATCGAGGGTTTTCAGGAACCGTAATTGTCCTATACCGGGCGGAACAATGCCCAGCATATTCCCATTCAAGCCGATATCCTGCAAATTAGTCACGTTCTCGAAAGCCCTGGGATGGATGTATTCTATCTCGTTTGAGTCCAACAAAAGCTGGTTCAGAGCGTACATACCCGAAAAGTGATGCGATTCGATACGGGCGATATTGTTGTGCGAGAGGGTCAAAGCGTGCAGATTCTTCAGCTCGACGAACGCCCCCTCCGCGATGGTGTTGATATGGTTGTGCTCCAGGTTGAGTATTTGCAGAGTGTACAAGTCGTGGAACACGTTGGAGTCTATTTTACTGAGCTGGTTGTTGGCTAGGTTGAGCACGACGAGTCGTACGAGGCCGGAAAAGGTGTTTCTGTTGATCCAGTTGATGGTCAGCTCGTTGTGGGACAGGTCCAGCACTTGCAGCTGGTCCAGGCCTTCTAGTATGCCCGGGGCCAGGACGCTCAGGGAGTTGTTGTTCAGGTAAAGATGCCGTAGCTCCCTAGAGGACTGGAACAGATATGGAGGAAGCGCGATTAAATAGTTGCTCGACAGATTCAACGTGCTCAGCGTGGTCAGCCCGACGAACGAGCGATCGCCCAGCGTGGAAATGGCATTGTTCTGCAGGAACAGCTTCTCCAGAGACCGCAGCGCGGAAAACCCGTTATCTGCCAGCGAAATGACGTCGTTGTACGACAAATCGAGCACTTCCAACCCGTTGACACAAGCGTGGCCGGGGGCCAAGGGCCCGTTGCCCCAGTCTGAGAAACCCAGTGCCGAGACATTCTGAAGTTTGTTGGCGGTTAGATTCAGCTGCGTCAAACTGTTCAAAGGACAAAACAACTCCTCGGGCACGTTCCAAATGTTGTTGTCGGCGAGATCGAGGCTGCGGAGCTCCCCGAGGCCGCGGAAACTTTCCGGATGGAGTTCCAGAGTCATGGCGGACCACTCCGAGTTGCGAGAGCGCAGCGAGAGGTGTCGGAGATGACGAACTTGTGATAGAGCGGCAGAAGGAACGTTGCGTGTTTTGCAGTTTTCCACGCGGAGGTCCTTCAGGTGTCTGAGTGAGGAGAGGAAGCTGCCGTGCTTCAGCGCGTCCAGGGAGCTCTCGAAGAAGAGCACGTCATTGCATTCCAGCGTGAGGACTGTGACGCTGTCCGCCTCCGTGTGGGACATGTTCCTCACCAGGGCCTCGGCGTTATTTAGGGTGCGTATTTGGCAATACAGAGCTGGTTCCTCTCTGTCGGCGGATTCAACGGACTGCATGTGCCACTCACATCCTCGAGGTGCGGACTCAAAACTGGTTAAACTCCTCGGACTGACCGTCACTATAACCGCACTCATTACTAACCAAAACATAGTGTCACTTATTATTAAACTACCGGAAAAGTCTCTCGCATTAAATCATCACAGACGCAATGGCGAACCGTCGCGTTTATCGAAATACTTGACTATCGACTGCACTCTATTACTTCTGCTTGGCGACTGATGTTTTGAAGACTGTTGCGTACGGTCTGTGTTGTGGGAATGAGGCCCCGCCTCCGGCGCCCCACCACTGCAAGAAATTAGGATTCCAGCTGGTTTGCTTCGCTGTGAATGGGTGCTGTCACGTGTACTTTAACGAAATTTTACAATGTGAAAATTGCAAGTCCCCTCCATGTAATTATTGTAATAGACACTTTGGCTGTGTGTTTAAGTACATGGAAGGTTGTGCGGAGAATAAGTTATTATATATTATGCAACTGGATTCGGAAAAGTGCTCGCATCTATTACTATTGTTGTTGTGTTTTGAATAACTTCAAATTATAAATAATTGATCTTATTTTGGCAAAATTCAACGGATAATCATAATTTTTTATCAGAAAAAACGGGTTTAATAACGATATAATAAATAACAACGATTCTTGCTAAAGTTATAGAAACTTTATTGAACCATAGATTGACTTAATTTAGAAAAACACTGCCTACTTTGTGGAGGCCAATTCGGTTCAGACAAAATAATTTTACAACCAAAGCGAATCTGAGACTAATGAGAAATATAGTGAAGGGCCTTGAGGGAGGAAAACTCTCATTTGTTGTTTGATTTTGTCGAGAAAAAAAATTGTTGACTTGATTCTTTGGAGATTCTAATGTTTCACAGTATGAAATAAATAATTGATATTGAAGGAAATCTATACTAGTGTAGAATGGCAAATAAACCAACTGGGCCCAATAAGTACTTTTGGGGTTTAGAGGACTGAAAAATAAAATATATAATTTTTTCAGTAACTTATCTTATACTAGGTTTGTCTATCTGAAAAATAAGTTCAAAATAACTAGTTAATACTTTTATGACAAAATCAAATAGAATCTGTCACGAAATTTTCTATTGTGATATGTTGTGGGTACCTAATCCTACTCCTTTCTCTCTTAAACTGAACTTGTCAACTCGGGAACGGTTGAAGGTCTTCATTCCTGAAAGAGAAGAAAGTTAGAAACGATTTTGTTTTGATTGATGGTGGAATGAATGAGTGTATGAAGATAAAAATAATAAAAAATATTCTTCGGGTATTAAATGAATATTATGTATATTTATTTCCCCTCATTTTTGGGCATATTTGTTCATTTTCACCATTGGAACGAACAAAAATTTTTGAGTGGTCTAAATAATTTTACAATAATGTGTCGTTTTCGTCGATTTTTATCTTCATACATTGAAACATCCCTCAATCAATCAAACAGAAAAAATCGTCTCTTGTCCCCTTTTTTCTCAGAGATGAAGACCTTCAAAGATACAGCTATTCTACAAACGACAATCGATTCGGAATGATCAAATTAGTATAATCTCTGATTTTCTAGTCCATCAATTTAAAACCAAATTATTCGAAAAATCATGATACAATTCACTTCGCACTATATAAGTACGCCAAATTCCATGCAAATTCAGAAAATAGATAATTTTTTCATGCTCAGATTCAAGGTTTGGTATATAAAGAAATACAATGCAGAAAATGTCACGAATAGGACTAGAAAAAAATATGGATGGAAATGACTCATTCCCATTCCAGTTGAACTCTTCAACTCGGGATCGGTTAAAGATAGAGCAATTCTGCGAACGCTAATCGATTCAGAATGATCAAATTAGTGAATTTCGAGTTAATCGATAAAAAACAAAATTATTCAAAAAATCGAAAAAAGCCCAAAGGGGTAGACCCCCAGAAATCATGAAAAACACAAATTCTGCAAATTCACTTACAATCCGCACTATATACGCAAAATTTCATGCAGATTCCAAAAATTTATGATTTGTTTAGGTTCAGATTCAAGGTTTGGCATAGAAATAGAAAAATATATGGAGGGAAATTACTCCTTCTTCCCTCCAAATGAACTCAATGAAGTCAATCAATTTTATTCAATATAGGTAACTGCAGAGGGTATAAAATCTCAATCTATATTAACTTCATATTCTTGGTCGAATTTCAGTACGAAAATGGGCCGTGACGGTCATGATGGTAGAGCGCTTGTCTCTTAAACTAAGCTAGCTTAAACTAGGTCGGACAAGTCTTTCGAAGACTTTTGAGGGTTGTACTCTTAAGGGTGTGCAGCTGGTTGACGGAAATAACAATTTTAACAAACAACAACAAAAAGTATGATGCTGAATTCATATCTTAATCACTCATGCCCAACCAGAGACTGTCACTGACTTTGCGGTTTCTTGTTTATTTCTGGAAACATTATCAACATAATTCATTACCATCATTAATATGAAATTGTGTGTACACACTTAATTTTTTAAGAACAAGAGTAGTAGTATTATTCTTTTGGATCAATAATTAATTGTGTGGAAAATACATTATTTCAATATACTCAAAATTGAATAAATATTTAGATTTTAGTTCGAATACGTTCACTTAGCCTAAATATTCATTTTGAACAACTATTCATTCTAACCGAATAGTCATTATTCTTTTTTAATTAAATTTTTATTGATTTTTCTGATATCCAAAAGTTGATTTGGTAAAAATTACGTAAGTAATGAATTTTTCTCTTTCTTTTTACCCAGTGTGAAGTGGTGTTTGGGTCAAACACAAATCAAATACCTACCTACCTTCAGATTTATCAATGAATCAAACTCAACATTTCTGAATGAATGAAACAAATCATATGAAGAAGTTCGTGACTATCAACAACCGAAATGTGTGATGAAAATTGTTTCAAATCTAGCCCTTTTCTTAATTTCATTCTGAATCACCCCGATCCCTAATATTTTTTTTTTGGATTAGAACTGTAGAGTGATAACTAGGTATGTTTCATCATATTTGTTTTTCAGAAACCAATCAAACATTTCTGCTCTATCTCTTATATTTCCAAACAATTTTTTTTTGCACTTACATTTTAAACGACCTGATATGGAGATATTTTGTTATGAATTTTGTTTATTTATCACACATATTCCAGTCTCGACTGAAAAAAAAAACACACAGGAAAAGATGGTACAAATCATTTTGGTTTTCAGTAGGTGAAAAACAATATTTAAAGGAATGAATAATTATTAACATCTAAATATTCATTGTTTTAAACAAATGAGCTTCCTTTCCTTTTTTGTATCTCAATGAACTTGACACAAGCAAACTTGTGAATCAAAATTAATTTTTTTCAGTTATTATATCACACACACGTAGTAAAAGAATTAACTCAATACAAGAATTTCAATTACATTAAATTAGTGGCTAAAAAAATGTTATTGATAATTTTGCCCAACAAAAGAGTTCCTGTCAAAACTGGAACTTTTATTATGAAAAATTGACCATAGATGACACGACGTTTTGAAGGAACCAAAGTTTTACAGTAGATACAACAAATATTGATATTTATTCCGTGCATTTCTTCGAACCCAATATAACAATTCACTGAGGTTTATTTCTTGGGTAATAGATTCAACACAACAAAATATCCCAGTGGTAAGGACCCTTCGTCCTCGACCAGGTACGTCATCAATATTCATTTGAAGCATTCTGTTTTGACACGGAGAGAATAAATCGTTCTAGCAGGTTGCAAAATTCCAAGAAAAAAATTATTGCATGAAGAAAATTATTGATTAATGAGTGAAAATCACGGAATTCATTAGTTTTGTTATTCTTCTACATTTGTTCATTATTCAATAATGAAAAAAAAGTTTTCACGGATTGTTTGTTACTACAAAAATGAGTATCTAATACGAATACACTGTTTTCTTTGCTTGATATTGAATAACACGACACATAATAAATGCCAGGCAAGTGTTGCTAATTTATTATATTTTCCTGACATACAAACATATTGACAGTTGGTAAATATTCTATTGTATGTCGTAAAAAAAATATTTCGTATTACAAAAGACTTCTCAGTGATGTTTTATTGAAAACTCAATATGTTTTTAGTTTTCAATATTTTAATCCCTGTTAAATGTATTCACATGTCCCAATTTAAGGAATTAGAAAATGGTCCAATTTTGTATTTGATTGAGGCAATTGCTTATATTTTTTCCAGTTCCAATTACTTTTTGATTTATTTCTAAAATTTCGGATAAAGTAGTTACTCTCTAGTAACTACACTTATCCAAAATATATATTATTTGTATTCAACTGCTAAACACTAGGTGTTTGATTTCATATTATGCATGGCTGAAGTTTTCATCATTTTAGCTATCAATTGAGACTTTAAGGTGAAGAGGTGAGAGCTGAGCGTGAAAGATAATATGAAGTAATTTTGCTAACATTTTGATTCCTCCTGGAATATATACTAGACCCATTTTTCTGTTTATTTCTAATGCAAACTGTTCCTGTGAGAAGAAAGGCACTCTGGCAAAATTGTCTCTCACAAAATAAAAAAGGTTATAAAGAAATGAGGTCGTTCGTCAAAACTAATATTTTCGTAATCTCTTCACAAAAAAAGTAATAAATAAAATGATAAACTTCTTTGAAAATACCTATAATACTATAATATTACGTAGAGTTTACATTGATGTATTAATAATGATAAAAATGCCGAAGGGCAAATAAATTATTGAAAGTTCTCGTGGGAATCAATTCAAAACAACATTATTTCAAGAAATGAGTACAAAGAATCGAAGCGAATTTCCTCTATCAATCTACAAACAATAAAGTAATCTGAATTTTAAGTAAATTTTGAAATCAATAATGTATAGCTTTATTTATTGGCCTTTCAACACAATGCCTTGAGTACTACAATATTATCTTTCAAAAATAATTCATAAGAAACATCCAGCTTGCAAAATATGTCACATGCATTGAAATTGATGATACTTGAACTTCAATAAGATGTTGTTTATGAAGATCTGATACCGTAAAGAGTTAACTTCTATAAGTAAATTTTCACAAGCTCTTTGGTTATCTTATCAGTTTTACTCTCTAATGATGTTTTATTGAAGTAGTTTCATTTTAAATTAAATTATGAATCACATATATGACATGACGGTTTCAATACGTTTCAAATCTCTTTCGGTCATCATCACAATTTTTTAAGAGATAAAGGAACGTCAGACATAAAAACTGATAGCATCACGAGAAAGAGTATGTGTTCTTCATCTTGTTACAGCCCTGAAGAAAATAAAATTAATGAATAATAAAAAATTCGTATTTCCCGAAATTGTTTGTTGGTAAATGTCAAACTATTTTTCTAAACTACAACTCCTTTCACTTCCAAATCTATATTAAAAACTCTTTCTGATAATCCCACAGTGGACATCCTTATTTTGGACTCACTGTACCTATGTTCACCCATTGAAATTGTTCCTTCAACTAGAACGACAGGATGTTCTCTAGAACAGATCTTCATATTCATTATATTGAATCAAGTAGATATTAAAACAATTCAATTACGAAGGAAAAGTTAAATAAATTATTTCTGAGGCACTTTTTCTCTATAAAAATTCCGGAAAACGTGATTGTGTTTGGCTTTGATCCCTAGACAATTATACTTCAATATTCAAAAAACAATATTTTCCAATAAAAGGAAATCGTGGGTACAGTTCATACAAACTTCGATACAACGTTCTTCAAAGACCACAAGACAATGCAAAATCTGAAATAATTTTGTTAATATTCTTATGATTCAAAAGATTGCTGTGAAATTTCGTCACACAAGACATCCAAACTCCATTTTGTGAACCACTGATGACATTCATAATGAATCTTTCAATGAAAATTGGAACCTAAGATATTGTTTTTTCCTTCGAAATATCATAAAAAGTTGATTATCTCTTATTTGAATATATTTTTTCTAAAATTCAAATCAATAAAAACAGCCTCAACAATTCCATTACAATAATAATAAACCTATTCACAAAAACTTCTTAGTAAGTACTAATAGTTTTGACAAGATTCCATACGTGAACTGATTATTTCAGTACAGTTATCGAAAGGGTATGAATGACATACAAACATTTGTCAGCTCTCGGCTATTTTTATGTTTGAAACAACCATATCAATCTGACCACACTGAATCATGTATGGTAGGATCTGTCTTACTTTTCATTATATGCAATACCAGTAGCAGGATAACAGCTGTGTTAAAGATATTTTATCCGAAGTAGTTTCATTCTCACAGTGACATCTATTGGCGTTCGGGTTATTGCCTGATGGAAAAATCATTGATTTATATCTTGCAGAGGCATCTGTTGTCGTAATAAGACAATTATTGGTACCAGTTTTCTACGTGAGAAGGGTATCGATCGTCATTGCCATCCAGCGAATCATGAAAATGAAATACTGTTTGTTAATTAAGTAGATTCTCCTATTCACAATCCTTATTACTCCATGTTACTCCATTTTCTTCAGATTGTTAACAGTTGATCGATTTGAAATTTCAATAGTTTGAAGTAGGTATGTTATTCCAATCTGAGAAAGCATCAGAAAAATGAATCCAGGAAGATTGGACAACATACAATATAACAATTGTAAATGTATGCATATGAGTATTACAGGAGAAGACAATGCCAGAAATTGCAAAATTGATTTTTTTTCCCCTTGTTTCATCATATTCTTTTATAATTCTACAGAAACTCTACGATATTGTCAATGTTAGTGTTCCTATTAATACAATATTTTACCTATTCTTGGTTTTGTTAATGAAAATTATTGAAATGTTTTTCTGACATTGCTCAAATTTATTCTCGGGTGAATCTTTCATTTGGGAAAGGAGTTATATTTTATGTAACTAGTGAATAAAGCAGTACCTACACATGTTTTACTTTTTCGGATAGCAATAGATAATGTACACACCGCTACATCTAGCGGTGACAAACTAAACTAACGTTGAAAAATGTTCACTTGACCGAAATCTCGTATATTGATCGCAAATGACTGAAGTTAAGAGGGAGAGAGAGTAGATGGCACTAAAGAAGCAAGGCCCTATGGTTTTTATATTGAGAGGGAAATCCTGAACTAGGGCTTAACATTTCTAGAGAAAGTTAAGAATGTTACAGATACATTAAATTCAATGTTGTTTTACGAATGAATTAAATAAATTCGAATGAGTAGTGAATCAATTTGTATCTGTGAAATAACCACCGTAACAAGTATATCTAGGATAATTCTCAGCAAAGGCAATTAGGTACTTCAGGACTTTTTTTGGGGTTCATACGGATACCAATTCTCCATCAGCCATTAGTACTTGGACCCCACCAGTTAGAATCCCGCTTAGGGGCCAGGGAATCGAATATAGGTACCTATGCAGAAATTTTAGTTTCTCATGATCAGATCATGAAAAGTAACAAACCTTAAAGTTTGCTGGAGTAAAACTACTGAATTTTGATCATACAGAAAAAAATTAAGCTGGTATGGAAACGTCATAATATTCATTTTTCAGATAAAGTTCCTCTACTAAAAAAGGACATTATTCACAATCTCAGAGGATTTGCAATATTGATGTTAGAACGACATTATAGTCTTTTTTCACATACAAAATATATCTATACATATATTCAGTAAAGTTAATTGACCTTTAGCTTTAAAAACTGATTTCGTTTCGAAATGCACATGTCCGCGCCCTCTTCTAGTCAATAGCAGAACTATTGAAATTCATCTCTGTGGTGAAAATGTACTTTTAAACCATTGACTTTTTTTGATCATCCTAACATACTTTTCACTGTATCTTTTATTACTCAAAGTGGAAGTTTCCCCAATTCCATACGTGCTCACCCTGCGTCTTTCACGCACGCCGACAGGCACAAGTTTGAACTTCAACGGATATGCATTTCTCATGTTGGGTTAGGAATGTAGGGTAGGCATGCATGTAACTGCATCGGCCTCAAAGGGTGGGAAGAAAATCAGAAACAATGAACTTTAGTATGAACAAATGTTGAGTATTCAGTCTGATTTTATAGTTGCCGAAGAAAAACTAACACTAAATTGTTCGAATCATCTCATGATATTGTCAAGCTAACAATTATTCGGTCGAAAAAACGCAAACATTTCCAAAATACATGCATTTGACTCGATTTTCTATAGTTTTCCAATGCCGCGTCGGGGTCGTGAACAACCATATTTCAGGTTTTGTTTTTGGCGAAGTCGCCAGGATAATCTTAGAATAATCGATATATTTGACAGATGGCCTGTGGTATTACTGTTATTTTGTGAATATCTCATACTTTTCTACGCTCATCTTTTGGTTTGTTAGTTGATCCGTTTCTTTCATTAATTTCGATTCTTTTCGCCAAATATTTCGGACAAGACGATTTGAAAGCGAATTATATTTTTTTGGCGAACGCGCTTTTGAACGCTTGTGCTTGTTTTTCGTCGAGTTGATATTATGCCTAGTTTTTCCAGTTATGAATTTGATGAGATCTGTTTTTGGTAATATAGAAAGTCACCTGTTAAAGCCGGCTTCACTACATGACTGGATCAATGTTTAGGTTAATGGTATTTTGATTCGATACAGAACTTCTTATCTTAGTTTTTACTTCAAGATTCTATTGACCGCAAGATACCTAACAATTAAAATACCATCACCTAATCAAACTGCTAGTAAGAATAGGTCATTGTTCATTCAATTTTTGGTGAAGGCATTAATGCAATATTCTCATAGTGAAAATATTGTTTACTTTTGTGTTTCGACCAAACCACTCAAGATTCTGTGTGTACCAGGATTAAATATTCTTTGATTTAATAACTAACTTCTGTTACTTTCAACCAGGGTCATGATTGCCTTAAGGTTTTTCAACCACGTTTTCACTACTTTTGGAATCTTTCATCTTCAAGATGTAGAGTTGTATTCATTTTCAATAAAGAATAATTGGTTCATAACGAGTTTTCATTAAAAATTTCGATGACATTTGAATTATTTGAATGCATAACAAATTATTAGGATGTCCAACAGATCAACTTGTCGAAGCATCTCTTACAAGATTCTTTTCATTTCTGACCACGACATCATTCTGAATTGTTTGATTGATGGCCTTTTTTTTGAGTCTTCAGATAATTTATCTATTTATAAAATTATTATAATTATAATTTATATAGGTAGGGATCGAATTATCAACACTAATTTTATCGGACCCTAAAATTCTGCTCCTGATGAAAACTAAATAACTTTTTTCTGCTTTGAACAATTTGAATTCTGTTCACATTGTTCGCTAGCCTAGTCCTTCAGATATAATCTCGTACCTACTCGAAATACAAGGTTCTTCACATGAAATTGCTACAGGGTGTTACTTGAAACTTGAAGATTTCGGAATTTTCAAAAGAATCCTAATTGAAGAAAAACATTTTATTTTGTCAAATTTGACAACAAATGCATGAAAATGATCTAATTACCTCGAGACATTTTCCGAATTGTTTTCTTTTGTTTACAGAGTGATCTCAAATAATTTACTTTTTGGTTTTGCAGTCATAATTTTTTTCCTCTCAATCGATTTTCAAAGTCTTATCCCATTTTTCAAAGCAAAAAAAAAGTTATTCAGATTTCAAAGTGGGCAAAATTTTGGGGTGCGACGAAATTGCTGTTGAGTAGTTCACATAACAATATAAGATGATTTTCTTTAGGATCCACTACTTCTTCATGATTGTTTCATGAAATATGATATTCTTCATTCATTGGATGTATCTCTTAAATCATTTGCGTAAGCTATAAAAGAGATTTGAAAAAATTCTGATTTTTTTATTTTTTGGCGAAGGCGCTGCGGGTATAATTTGTCAGTTTTTCATGTTCACATTTTGGTGTTTTGGTTGAGATTTTCGAACTCACAATATGCTGCCAGCCAGCAGAACCAAAGATGGGATGTGCTCGTTCTGCTAGTGCTCTGGAATCGACTTGAAGACTGATCATCATTAATAAAATGCTAAAGAATTGTGATCTTGAATTCAATTGATATTAATATAATATCTTATGAGATGTTGCAATTTGGTTTGGAGACAAATTGCTTATTACGTTTCCATGCAAGTTTACCAATTTGAATCAGTTATTTCCTGACATTGTAACAATTTTGATGACTATGAACTTTGATGATTAAAATATGGAATTGTGAATTTCAGAATGACAAAGTTGAGATTCAGAGACCTTCAAATTACGCATTTGCTTGAATGAACTTGAATTATTTAATGATGGATTTCTATATTTGTATTTGTATTTTGGTTGTAAAACTTCTTTCTCTTGGTTTTTCCTTAAAGATTCCATTTATAACTATGCTGGGTGACCACGAGGTGAGGTACGTTTTCTATAGTTTCAAAGATACAGGATTCAAATTTGGTACGTCGATATATTATTCAAATACGCATATTTTGACTCCATTACCGAAAATTCAACACTTCCGGTTTAACCGGAAGTGGTCACAAACTTTTTTTTTCGAAGGACATTCTGTACAATTTTCTTTATTATCCAGAAGAACACGAAATTTGTGATAACACTGTTCTTCAGAATTGAAAATCGGTTGAAAAATGGCGGAGATACAGTTGATTGTTCAATCGAACAAAGTTGGCCATGAACATCAAACTCAAATCATGACGGCGTCAACATTTACGAGAGGAAGGTCCGAGATAAGATACAGCTGGAAATTGAGTTTCTCGAGCAATTGCAGCAACCATATTTTCCAAAAATTATCAGAAATTTACTCGAAATGGAGTAGTACCCATAAAGATATGCTCACAACTGCCATTTCTCGAATGGCAACATACTCTTTTCACATTGTCGTATTGAACAATAATGAATTAATAGATTATTCGAATGAAATTTGACTTTTTGTTTTGCTTTCGTATGTTCAAGCCGCATTTGTTTAAGAATATTCAATTTTGAGAGCACTCATAATGAAACATCCCGTATCTTCGATTCCTTTTAGAATTCTCCGAAACTTTCAACACAATTATTTGGATAATTCATAACTTTTCAATACGGCAATACGAAAAGAGTATATTGCCATTTAAGAAATGGCAGTTGTGAGCATTTCTTTATAGGTACTACTACTCCGTTTTGAGGAAGTTTTTGATAATTGTTGAAAAATATGCTTGCTGCAATTATATGAGAAGCTCAATTTTCAGCTGTATCTTACCTCGAACCTAAATGTTGACGCCGTTCGTCAGTTGTGATGATTTGAAATTGATGTTCATGGCTAACTTTGTACGATTGAACAATCAACTGTATATCCGCCATTTTTCAACCGATTCTCAATTTTGAAGAACAGTGGTATCACAAATTCCGTGTTCTTCCCGATAATGAAAAAAAAAGTACAGGGTTTCCTTTGAAAAAAAAGTTGGGGTCACTCCCGGTTAAACCGGAAGCGGTGAATTTTTGGTAATGGAGTCAAAATATGCGTATTTGTGTAATATATCGACGTACCAAATTTGAATCCTGTATCTTTGAAACTAAAGAAAATTTGGGGGCGTACCTCTCCTCGTGGTCAGCTGATATACATCAGGCTGATATTTTCTTTCTGTGGAAATTCTTTTTTATTCACTTGCATAAAATATGTTAACTGAGCAACCATGACCGACCGTCGGCGATCGTCCAACTGCAACCAAAATTTCCATCACGTTTATTCTTATCGGATAACTCACACTGAATGATTGTCGGTTTTTAAAGATCATGTTTGAACTTCAATCTGCTGAAAATTTTGGTCAATCTGTGTTTGAAAGTTTTCATTGATCTCTTTTGATTTTTGGTCGTTGCTGGACGGTCGCGGACGGTCGATCCTGGTCGGTCAGTGTGATTTCTAGCTTACCGATAGAAAGTGATCGTCAACTTGTTTGGTTATATTATGATGAAGGCGCTGACTCAAAGTCATCAGAGTTCAAAATACTCAATTTACTCACGCACAGTTTTTATTCCAAATTTCTTATTGATACCAATCAATATTCGGTATTGAAAGTAGACGATTGGTGAGTATAGTTTTTTTTATACTAATTCATTTTGGAAGAAATTAGAATTGTACATAGTTGATATCGTGTTCAATGTATAAATATTCCTTGTTAGTCGTGAACAACCCCAGTTCACAACAGTATACTCACACACCGCTGACAACCAAGTTATGTGCTCCGATTACTCACAGCGAATTAATATTCCAAACAAACTTTGAAAACTCCAAAAATAGATTCATATTCAAGCAACAACCCGATGACCGTATATTTTTTCGGATATTCCCATGACAATTCAGCTACTTAGGAACTGTCTGGGAATGCCAAGCACGTCCATCGTTTTGGCGGATGGATTGTGGAAAATATATTTCAAAGTGGTAGTAAATTCACCTTCAAAAATACTGCTTTGTATTTCTTAGAGGAGGCAATGCATGTTAGTGTTCTCTTTGTGTGCCTGAGAGCTATATTACCGCAATGAATGAGAATTTTTCGACATAGAGAGGCATATTAGCAAACATGTTGTGAATTCGGAATGTATTTGTATTCATTGAATTCGTTCTGGAATGTTTTCGCCGATCGGTATTGTTTCAGAGAACAACAGACGCAGACGTTGAAATAGATTTCAGGCACACTTATCGGTGATTGGTAAGGAAGGGATATTGTTTGTGGATATCCAATTCGGGACAGAATCGGGAATCTCCTGTTACTCTGTCGAACTGTCGGATGGGATGTATCAGCATCCTGGTGTTCCATTTTGTTTCATTCGTTTCAATAACTGGATATCTAACAGTCCACTCTATAGTGGATTTTCTTCCAATCCAACTTACAGGAAACATTCTATCCAATAAATACCTTACAGACCGTACATAATGTGGAGGTGCATCGTCTTGTTGAAATACCAAATGGTCTTCATGGTAACGGTCGTCATTTTTAATGATGATTGCTAATTGTGGATAAACAAATTCATTCAATTATTCCAAATAAGTTCCTCCTGTCAGATTACTGTCTTAAAATACTGATCTAATCAAACGGTCCCCGAAAATACCAGCCTAGGAATTGAGTTTTTGGGGAGTTTGAGTATGGCAAGATAAGGAATTTCTTCATTGTTTGTTATTCAATAATTCGATAGAGGTTGAACGTGAGGATAGGGAAAGCTGAAATAATTCAATTTTTTTTCGAATGATTTCAAAAAAAAGGTAGGTGCCATATGCAAAATTTGAGTTCTTGACAATTTTATGATCCGAAATTAGAGAATAGCCTGCGCCCATAAGGTACAAAATAGGACCGTCAATAAGACATCTAGTGTTAGGCTGAACGACCAGCTAACTGCTTCATAAATTTGATTTCCCAATTTGAACGATTTGCGGGCTACAGGTGTTTCCCTAAACTTCTAAAGTGTTAATTTTTTTCACAAAAATGGAAATATATCAAAAACTGTAATAGATAAGCTAACATAACTCAGGTTGTCTAAAGTCATAATTAGAAGGCCAATTGAAACATAACAAAAAAATAGGTTTCCGTTTAAAATAAGAAAGTTGATTCCGACTTTTGGAATACCCTGTATAGCTGTAGGACTGAAAATATTTGGGATAGAACGAACATGATCAATTATGACAGCATACCAAATTTCAAGTTTCTAGTCCAACTGCAAGTCCAAAAACGCAAGGCCTACGTAAATCACCCTGTATATAACGTGTTTCACAACGTATTCGAAATATTTCAACCATATTATATAACTTCTGAATAAATACTAAGTCGATTTCATAAAATGATGTAATGAAAGTCCTACAGAAAACGAGATATATTGAAAAATTTTTAATATATCCTTCTACAAAAGGTAATAAAAAAAATTCCATTGACTTGATTAGTCAGCAGTGTATTTATGGTTGAACAAGCTCGAGTGAGTTGTAGAAAACTTTATATAATATAAATAAAAGATCTAGTCAATAGAACTATATTTTATTCATAGGTACAAATAAAATGAAAAAGATTACTTCTATGAAGCAATAATAATTGGGTAAAAAAAAGTCAACGGCCATCTCGCCAAGAGTGTAAATAGAAATAGCCACACCAGTTTGGCTCTTTCGCCATAATATGAAAATATTAATATTTTGATTATCACCGATTTTCAGCGATTTCATATTTCACCAAAAGTAATTGAATAGCGGTGTGTATTCAAATGTTAATTCAGGCAAAACAGTTTTAAAATAACTGATACCTACTATTGGCAATCAATTAGTGAAATTTCGCTAATTAATGACCAATATTCATTATTGCTATATGAATAGAGCAATTATTAATATTGAAGCCCACTTCACTATTTTCTTGAATAGGAATCAATTGCGAAACTTCTGAATTATACTAGAGACTGAAAGAATGATAGATTCCACAAACACCGGCTTCAAAGAAAGACTGAAGAATATAAAGACAAACGAATGCCACTGAAATAATATTTAAAATACAGTTAATCTAAAACCTCATTTTTTGTCGTACTCAGTTAGTTTCCCTATGATAAATGTCTCATTACAGTACTGAACAAGTAGGACTCATTGTTTAATTTTCAGTCAGGTTATCTGTTTCCGAAGAAAAGCTAACTCTAAACTTTACAAATCATCTAATGATACTGTCAATTCCACAATAATTTATATAACTATAGTTTTATAGCATTTTGAACAATCATATTTCAGGTTTTGTTTTTGGCGAAGTCGCCAGGATAATTTTTGAGTTATGGATATAGTTGACAAATTGGTTTTGGTATTGCTCTTGTTCCAGTGAATATCTCATACTTCTCTTCCTTTCTGCTTCAAGGTTCATCTTCTGTAAATATGAGAGTTGTTGGTTTTTTTCATTTATTTCGATTCTTTTCGCCAAATATTTCGAACTAAACGAATTGAAAGCAAATTCAATTTTTTTGGCGAAGGCGCTTTTGTACTTCCACAATTTACTTCATTCATGTACTTGTTGGTCGTTGGGTTATTGTGCCTAATTTTTCTAGTAATGAATCCGATATTATTGGTTATTAGAAAATCATCTGATATGGCTGGCTATAGTACATACCTAGCTAGATCGATTTGTAGGTAAATTATGATCCGATACAGAACTTCATATCTTGGTTTTTCCTTCATAATTTCATTGATAACAAGACATAGCTTCATTATAAGCTTTTGAATCAAACTGCCGGTGGGTGGAAGAGTAATTTTTCATGCAATTTTTAGTGAAGGCTTTGACTCAACATTCTCAGTGTTAAGATACTTTTTACTTTGGTGTTTCAACTGAACCACTCAGGTCCTCTGTCTACCAAAATATAGTATTATTTGATTTGATAACTCGTCTTACTGTCAATTCAAAAAAGATTTGAGGGAATTCTGTTTTTTGATTTTGGGCAAAGCCATTGTGGTTACGATTTCTCATTTTTTCACAAACGAGATCTGTTTCATATTCAATTTGTTGGGTTTTGGTTGGGATTCTCAAAATTCCTCCTCTAGTAATAAAAAATCAAATATGCCAAATTTCATCTGTTGAATAATGTTAGTAGTAGAAGTGCGACAGTATTTGACAGTGGGCTTTTGGTAGTGCTGCTGTTCTAATGATCGTATCATTCTTTTCTACGTTACTGCTTCAAGATTCATCGATTGATAATATGAGTGTTGATTTCTAACGTTTCCATTTCTTACGCCTGTCCATTTTTTCGTTTTCATAAGTCAGTAACTATTTTGTGTCTCCTTTTCCATCAAACGATTTTGATAGTCAAAAAGAAAACTTGTCGAAGAATCTCTAACAAGATTCTTTTTATTTCTGGCGAGGATTGTAGTGAATTGTTTGCACCAAATGGGAATTCGATATATTTTTTTGTTGTAGTAGACGTTTTACTATTATCATTCGGCAAATTACTCAGTACACATAACTAAACTGTGAGATTAATTTTATTCATTATTATTATTAATCATCATTCGGATGGCAGACTGTTGTTATATTGATCTTTGAATATCAACTGAATGACTGATTGATTTTTTGGAAATTAACCCGACTTCCACTTACCTCCCAAGTTCACGTTATATCAATAAGCTGCCATTCCGTTGATTTTTTGTTCATTCTGAACGCAAACTATTAGAATCTTATTCAGTTGGTAACAAGGTTTCAGTAAAATTATCTATTCATCTGAGTAGGCTAATAGTGGACTCATCAAATCATTTCATGGGACAATTAGTTCCAGAATAATTCATATAAAACAATCTGGTTTGATAATCTATAGTTTTTACCACTTTTCCAAGATTGCTTCATGAACGATGAAATTTTTGTTTCAAGGAATCATTTGCGTCAACTATAATATGGATTTGAGGAAATTCTGAGTTTTTGTTTTTGGCGAAGTCGACGAGATATTTCAATATTTTCAAGAGCGAATTTTTATTCATGTCCACATTGCTGGATTTTGGTTGAGATTTTCGAACTTCCGCTATGGTACTCATTCAGAACATTTCTTCATGAACATTGATATTTTTTGTTTTTGGGATGTATCTCACCATTTACGTAAACTATGAAAAGAGAGTCAAAATATTGAGGATTTTTGTTTTTGGCGAAGGCGCGAAGATATCCTGATTCGTTCAAACATGTTTCAGTTTATATTCACATCGTCGCATTTTGGTTGAAATTTTCCGCGATAGTAATAAATCAGGTACGATCAATTTCATTTGTTGAACTTATTTTTGTCAGTATTGCTCATCTAAAGATTGTTATTAGTAAAGGAATGTGACTGTATATGACAGATGGCTTTTGGTAGTGCTCTACATTAGTGAATTTGTCATACTTTTTTACGTTGCTGCTTCAAGATTTATTTATTACTAATATGAGTGTTGATTTCTTACATTTTTGAGTAATTTCCATCAATTCCTCAAAATATAAGAGTTGGTTTCTTACGTTACTTGATTCTTTTAAATTATGTTTCTGAAATATTTCGAAAGAGGCGAATAATTGATAGCAAATTATATTTTTTGGCGAAGACGCATTCATGCATGTTCAAAAATTCAGAGAAAGTTGGAATAACAATGGAATAATATATATCGAATTGTTTGGAATTTCAACAAAGAAACTGGAAGAATCCCTTTCAAGATTCTTTTATTACTGGCAGAGAAATTCTAAATGATTTGCACTAAAAATATTCCCAACTGGAATTCGATAAATTTTTTCAATACTTGGCGAAGGCGTTGTTCTACGTTGCTGCTTCAAGATTCATCTATTGGTAATATGAGTCTTGATTTCTTACAATTTTGAGTATTTTCCATCAATTCCTCAAATATTTTGAAATAAACAAATTTATAGCAAATAGACTTTTATGGCGAAGGTACTTTAATTAATTCTCATTGAATCTTCTGATGAGATCATTAATTTCAAAACAATCTGTTCATCAACTTTTGAGCTGATTCTTTATATTTCACACCACTACTTCAAAATTATTTCATGATCGGTGCTATTAATCTTTATGTCTGGAATGGATCTCTAAAATAATCGATATTGAAGTTTTCCGTTTATGGCGAATGTGCTGGGGTTATTTAATCTATTTTTTTTTCACA
The DNA here is from genome assembly GCA_958502065.1 of Chrysolina americana. NCBI lineage: Eukaryota > Metazoa > Arthropoda > Insecta > Coleoptera > Chrysomelidae > Chrysolina > Chrysolina americana. Next base: position 64,724,520 of record OY293418.1, on the reverse strand, counting down.
CATTGTGTACATTCACATTGTTAGGTTTTCATTTTCAAAATTCCACTTCGGTATTTATTCATGTTTCATTGATTTCATCTCCTGAACACATTTTTTATCGATTTTTTCTTCAAATACTCTTCTAAATAATTTTTTTTTCGAAAATATAAGAAATGGTTTCTTACGTTACTTGATTCTTTTAAATTTTGTGAAATATTTCGAAAGAGGCGAATAATTGATAGCGAATTATATTTTTTGGCGAAGGCGCATTCATGCATGTTCAAAAATTCAGAGAAAATTGGAATAACAATGGAATAATATATATCGAATTGTTTGGAATTTCAACTAAGAAACTGGATGAATCCCTTGCAAGATTCTTTCATTACTGGCAGAGAAATTCTAAATTATTTGCACTAAAAATATTCCCAACTGGAATTCGATGAATTTTTTCAATATTTGGCGAAGGCGTTGTTGTGGAAGTTTCATCATAGCCATTCAGAAAATTTCTTGTACACATGACAATTTTTCAGTGTGATACAATCTACTGAATGAAGCATCAATTGGATAGCAGACAGCTGTTATATTAATCTTTGGATATCACCTGATTATTTTTTTGGTAATCAACGTATATTCCACTAACGTCAAACCGTTCATGTTATACGAACCTACAGAGTTCCACTGCCATTCGCTTGATTATCTGCTGATTCTGGCCTCATTGTTGAGTTTCCAATTAGATGATCTCTCTGACAAATAGTTCTAGAATAATTTATATGAAATCTGACTTGATTTTATGTAGTTTATACCACTTTTTCAAGATTGTTACATGAACGATGATATATTTTTGTTTCTGGTATGAATCTCAAATTTTTTTTAAGTCATCTATAAAAAGATACTTGAGGAAATATTGACGTTTTGTTTTTGGCGAAGGCAAGGGGATATTTCAATATTTTCAAGGACAAGTGTTTGTTCATGTTCACATTGTAAGGTTTTGGTTGAGATTTTCAAAAATCCACCAATGCAGTTATTCAAATATGATTCATTTCATCTGTTGATCTCATTTTTGCACAATTTTTCATCAAAATATTACTAGTAAGAGAACTAAAGGCAAAATTTTACGGATGACTTGTGGTATTACTGATTTTCCCACGATCCTGCTCGATAATTAATCTTTAGTAACTATAGTTTATAGGTTTCTTGACATTTTTGTATTATTCTTCTCCAAATATTTCGAAACTGACGATTCGGTAGCACAATGTATTTTTTGGCAGAGGCACTTTTATACTTGTTCCAAAATTCAGATGAAACTGGAATAACATCGGAATGCAATAATTATTATATTGAACGCTTTGGATTTTCGAAGAAGAAACTTGAAGCATTCTTATGAGATTCTTTATCTCTGGCAAAGAAATTCTGAGTTATTTGCAGCAAATATTCCCAGTTGGAATTCGGTATTTTTTTCAATATTTGGCGAGGGCGTTGATGTGGACGTTTAGAAACCATTTAGTAAATTTCCTAGTCCACATAACTATTTATCAGTGTCATTCAATCTATTTAAACATCAATCGGATGGCAAATAACTGTTATTTTGATCGCTGATTATTACCTGATAGATTTGTTTTTGAATGCAACGTATCCATTTACGTCAAATAGTTCATGTCACAAAAATAGAAAAAGTTCCGCTGCCATTCGGTTGACTTTTGCTGATTTTGGACGTGAACTATTCCATATAAAATTATCAATGCCCTCGTTGTTGAATTTTCAGTCAGATGATCTATTTTTCATAGGTAACACAGGACTTTTTAAATCATCTGATGAGACAAATAATTCCAGAATAATGTATATAATATCTGATTTGATTTTCTATAGTTTCTACCACTTTTCTAATATCACCTCATCAACGATGATATTTTTTTGTTTCTGGTATGAATCTCAAAAATCTTATATACAGAAATTCGAGGAAATATATATGTTTTGTTTTTGGCGAAAGCAACGGGATATTCGAATCTTTTCAACAAGTTTTGGTTAAGCTCACTTTGTCAGGTTTTGGTTGAGATTTTCAAAATTCCACCAAGATAGATATTCAAATATGATTCATTTCATATGTTGAACCCATTTTACGCATAATTTTTCATTACAATGTTGTTACTAGTGAAAGAACAATGGCACTTGACTACTTTTATATTTTTTGGCGAAGGCACTTTTATACTTTTAATTTAGAGAAATTGAAGATAAAAAAAATATTCCAGTTTAATTGACCAATATATTTTTTATCCAATAGCCATCAAAACCTATTGCTCTTTTGGTAGTTATGCTTCTGAATTTTTCAAACTCATTGGTTTCACAAAGAATAAGTATCGCAGTCCAAAGAGGAAACGCCGCATCTGTCATGGGCTCCATTCCATCCTCTCAAAGTCAGGATGAAATTTTTATCCGTCCGCAAACATTGAGTTTTCTGAACATATCTTCTTTCAGTTCAACATATCCGCTTCATACTTGCCCACTTCCTCCGCAAGTTATGTCTAGCAACCTTAACTCAGGTTCGATTTCACGCGACTACAACAAAAACATGAACTCAATTACAGACTTCTCAGTAAATGGTGTCAGTGGTGAAAGCAGCAGAAAGCCTGCGATACATAGTTCTGCAAAATCAATGAACACACTCGGTCTTGAAGGTTTAAAAAATATTGGTAACACTTGTTTTATGAACAGTGATATCCAGTGTTTGTCGAACACTAAATGGTTGCTGGAATATTTGAAGAAGGACGCCTACACAAGGGATATGAAGGATATGAAGGGTGCTTTATTCCAAACTTTTGCGAAAGTGATCAAGGAACTATCGACAGTTTTTACCACTTTTCCAGGATTCTTTCATGAACGATGATATTTTTTGTTTCTGGTATAAACAGATCTCAAAAATCATTTGCGTTAATTATAAAAAGATGAGGAAATATTGATGTTTTGTTTTTGGCGAAGGTAGTGGGATATTTTAATCTATTCAAGGACGAGTTTGGTTCATGTTCAAATTGTCAGGTTCTGGTTGAGATTTTCAAAATTTCACCAACGTAATAAGTCAAGTATATTTAATTCCATTGCTGATCGCATTTTTGACAAAATTTTTCATTAAAATGTTACTAGTAAAAAATTACAACATTGACAATATTGAATACTTTTCAAAGTTCCTGTATCATGATTCATCCCTTGTTACAATGAGAGTTGGTTTCTTACGTTTCTTGAGTTTTTTCAATTATTTTTTCTCCAAATATTTCGAAACTGACGAATCGATAGCAAATTATATTTTTTGGTGAGGGCACTTTTACTTGTTCCAAAATTACCTCATTCATGTCAGTGTTTTATTTTCCTCGTCATGAAATCTAATATGAGCTTTAATTGGTAATATGGATAATCATGTGTTACGGTTTATTGCACGGTTTGATCTTTTTTGTATAAATGGTATTTTGATTTGATGCAGATCCTCTTATTTCGGTTTTTCCTTAAAATACCTACGTAAAGTGGCTTTCTTCTAATTGTGCTGATATATCGATATGTTGTAGATTTTGGTATCCTTATTACGTAGTCCAATTTACAGATTGATCCTTTTACCAGTTTTCGAGATAAAGGGTGTCGAAATTCGGGCGTAGCCCATTTCGGCCCGAGATGGCAGGTAACGTGCATAAAAAGAGCCCATTTCGGCCCCAAACACGAAATGTACCTATTTTAAATATACCCATTTCGGCCCGGAGGGTTTAACGGTGGACTAGTAATTAGGTACCTAATTATAATTTCAAATCTAATGCGTTCACAAGATCTGTAACTATACACAGAGAAATAACAACATATATCATTCAATTTTGTTAAAAAGTTTACTAATTTATCAATATGTACAAAAATCGCCTTAATGCTACTTATTAGAATGATAATATGATACAATTTTCACATAATCTAATTTTGAAATTTCCTTGTTCTTATATTTTTGTATTTGTTCCTCCATAAACTTTTCTTTTTTCTTTTCAAAATTTCTAGACATATTTGTAATGCCAATACTATTACAATTTACGTATGTTTCTATTTGTACATTCAAAAGTTCTTTAACAAAAATAAATATAAATGGGTGAGTATGATACATTGAATTGTTAAAATGTGCGTGAAACGATTCACAAGCAAGCATTGGTAGTTTTATTTAAATCTGCAGAAGCACTTGCCCAAACGTGAGGTGGAAATTTTGATTCGTTGGTTAAATAATTTTCAAGAAGATAATCTGAATATTTTTCTAAATTTGTATTTTGAGGCTTAATTTCATATAACTCAAAAAAATAGAAATTATCTTCTTCATTGGGTTCTAAAAAGAGAAGTCCAAAACAATAGTGCAGCCATTTGCCAACATCTGACTTATCATCTTTATAAGATAGTGTCAAACCTAGTTTCTGTATTTGACGGTACCATGATTGGGTCAAGTGAAACCTACAGCCAGTAATTTTGATATTTGTCCAAATTTGAGTTAAAGCGTTATGAATTGAAACTTCAAAGTCTATTACTACTTCTTTTGGTGAAAAAACTAAATTATAATTGTCACATAAATCATATATCTTAGACAAGCACAAGCGATATGATTCTTCACGTTTATCTTTTAACAAACAGAAAACTAACGGAATATAGTGTCCATTAAAATAGCCGTGTATAGTGAAAAGTTGTTTAAAAAATTTTGTGCAATAAGAGAAGGTCCCATCCTTATACAAAATCTCTGCTTTACACAAAAAATTTGAATTAGAATGACAGGAAAATATTATTAAATTTAAGGTTTCGTCATTCATTAACACAAAATCTTCACCTTTATTAGTTTTTAACTCCATTGCAGCTAACACTGCGTGGACTTCTGTAACTGACTTGGGTAATGCTGGCAGCGATTTCCTCCGAGCATAGTAGATGTTCTTCCTCACACATTTCAAGTCCTGTCGGGTGAGAGCATCCTGTTCTGGTTGCTTCGACAAAGCTTTTCTTATTATTTTTGCGGGTTTCTCACATATATCCGATTCAGCTTTCCTCTTCGCTGTAGAACTTAATATTTGCCGTTGCAAGACATTTTCCAACTCTGCCTCGTGTGAATGGTTTTGATTCGATGTTGTCAAAACTCGATCAGAAGAATTGCCCATAGTCTTTAAGTAGACATTGCACCTATCTTTGATGCATCTCCACTTTGTTTCTCCCGAACTTAATTTTCGGTTTTGTTCTTTGAATTTGAACTGATTCAACACCAATTGTGTTTTACTGCGTCCGCTTGTGATTTCACTTAACTTAGCCGATTCACCCATTTTTCCGCCTTTTTTACTAGATTATTACAGTTTAGAAGTTACTGTGGAACTAAATAATCTAACAATAAGCGCCCCTAACAATGTATAAATAATTATCCCAATCCAAATATCCTTCAAATTGCCTTTTAATTAGTTTACCTATCGTTGTGGGCCGAAATGGGCATTTACCCAAGCTCATTAAAATTCATCTTACCTGGTATTTCAAATTTTCGGGCCGAAATGGGCTACGCCCCGAAATTCTATAGGCAGGTAGACGTAAAATGACATATATTCAAAAATACCTACCCAGGTAAATAAAATATTCATGAAGCGTTTTCTCATTTTATTTCCATATGTAGAGGTATGATATAAAAATACTTTTTTGATGATGAGGGTGAGACGAGAGCATTTTTTACCAGCTATTCGATGAGGTATCACCAGTAGAGATTTTTATGGAAAGTAGTTGAAAGTAATGATCTAGCCATGCAATATAGACAGAACTATCAGATGATTTTCAATATATCCATGATAGATTTCATCAGATACATGACTAGAAAAAGTATAGACACCGACAACTCAATGACAGACAAGTACATAAAGCAAGAAAGTGCCTCCGCCAAAAAATGCATTCGCTATTGACTCGTTTATTTCGAAATACATGGCGAATAAAATCGAAAAGACTTAAGAAATGTATTGAAACTAAATTTATCTCAACAGAAAAATCAATCTGGGAGAAGAAACGTAGAAAACCATCGGATATTGGAATTATCTGAATGAATACAAATATTGATAGTTCTGTCAGCGACCTCAAACAGAATTTTTAGCGATAGTATCACGAGCAGTATGTTATTGTTCGATAGTGGTATGAAGCATTAGTATTTTGGAAACATCCGAATGCAAATCACGTCGCCTCACTTCCAGGGCTCGAACAGAACGATAATTCCATTCCGATGATTCCGAATTCAAGGAGAAGCCTCAGTTAGAAAAGTGGAACGATTTCATCAACATTAAACGTCTAATGATCGCTTCAAAATGACTTTCCAATATCAGGATTCCGAGGAAATGAAGCGCCGGAGCAATCACGCTCTGGAACCGGGTTAGCTCATTTCCATGAGAAAAAATGTTATATGAATATTCTTTTCCTCGTCGGGAAATTTGCACTCTCTTTGAAGTACCTGACAAAATTGCAGTTGCTAGAACAAGTTATTACAGAAGGTTTAATATATTCATGAGTTGAGAAGGGATAGTGAGTATTTTTCTTTCTGGAATAGTTGAAGGAAAAATGGTCGTCTGGCTGCTTTTATCTTGTTGAAAATGGCAGTAATTTTTGACTTCCAGTCTACAACACGAGTAAAGAGTTTTCCAGTTGAGAATAAAATTTAGATGTAGAATTAAAATATATGCATATTAATTTTTTAATTTTTGTGTTCAGATATTTATATTATGGAATTTTCGAATAGTAACTTGTATGGCGGCAATATAGGTTTAATGAAATATAATAATTATATTACATTGAGGAATAAAGATTTTATAGCTAATCATAGTGGGTAGGTACTTATTTGTACTCATTACATTTCTTACCAAGATTTCTTAGCCGCTGGTTCTGCTCGTAACAGCTCGTCGTCCTACTGAGCGATAAGGCTGTCCATGATGTCGCTGTCGTCGTTTTCGTCAAATATTTCTGGTGAGTCTTCCTCGATCAAATCAGTTGCGGGGGCGTTTTCGCAGGAGTGACCTGTGCAGTGCTTGCACATTGCTGAGCATCGAAAACCTGCTTTCTTGCAGCCGCAAGCTCCGCTGCTACAGCCTTTGCTGAACTTGCAGGAAACAATATGGAGGATGTCATCCGGCGCAGCATTTCTGGTTGTGGGGATTGGTAGTGCCCCTCGTGTGGTTAGGCTCCAGCCCCATACTGATGGGAGGAGATCATTGCCCAACCATGCCTGTACTTGCTGGTAAGTGCGGAGGGAGTGGTACTTGGCAGCGTCGCTTGTTGGTGGTAGGCGGGCTAGTTGTAATTTAGCCTTCGTCTCTGATCGTGTGAATAATTGGTACCTTAGGTCGTCGAGATTGTCTCTGTTAATGTTGCCTCTATAAACTGCAACCAGGAACTTTTCTCCAGCGTCGCTGATCTGCTGAGGAGTAGCGTTTGGTGTGAGAACCAAGAGGAGTAGTGGGGCCACTACTGCAGAGAGGGAGGTATTCTTCATGTAGGTACTGCAAATTTTCTTCTTCCCTAATCCAAACGGTGCTGAAGTGGTATAACAACCATTCACTGCGTGTAGGAAAAGTATGTCCATAGGAGCAGTGTTCTAACATCTATTATTTTCCAGCTTTTACTGCTGTAGCTGATCACACACTCCCCTCGGCCCGACACTCTCTTGTCCTTGGGAGGAACGACTTGACACCTGGTCTGCATTTTGAGGCAAAATTTGAAAAATTACCGATTCTTCGAAGCGCCATATCTCGGTAACAAATTGACATACAAACATGTTTGAAGCAACAAATTCGTAGGGAATTTGACGATCTACAAAAAAGTAAAACGACGTTTTTGCTCTAGAACGCCCTCGAGGTACAAAACTTGAGAAAATGTTAATCAACCATCCCTGAACAACATCTCAGTGTTTCATTAACTTCCGACCTTTTTCTATCTGAAACTACCCGTCGACTGAACTACGAATTTCTTGTACAAAATCAAACTTTCAATCAATATTCTAGTTTCGGCATTCAATACCTATAATAGTTATTATCCTAACAAGTACGGAAAGAGTACCATTCCCGCATGAGACTGCCGTTACCCGAACGACGCAAAGCGGAGTTCGGGTAAGCAGTCGAGTGCATTGAAACATCTTATGTTGCTCCCTTGAACAAACTTTTGCGTGCGGGAAAAATTATTCCCGCACTACTGCGGGAAAAACTCACTTAAAGTGACAGTAGCGTGCGGGAAAATTTTTCCCGCACTAGTGCGGGAATATGACACCTCTCAAACTAAATTGCATGCGGGAATAGGGCGGAACACGCACGCTTGTAGGAAAATAATTTTTTCTGCTTACATGATCAAAACAATATTTATCCTACGACTAAGTTTCGCGCTACATGATCAAATAAAAACAGATTCACAATCTGTGCTGTAGTAACTATCTGATACTAGTGGTTTGAGACTGTTCGACAGACTAGGTCTTGGTATGTCATCTTGATGAAATAAAATGTTGTTCATATATTTCTCTAGAAACTCGATTACTTACCAAGATTTACCTACTGTGACATTCCACTGATTCTTCAATGCCTTAAGGCTACTCACTATGACATCACCCTTTTTGAAAAATGAACATTTTTGAAAATTCGATCATACAAGAAGAATTTTGATAATTTAATATTTTTTTCTGCTGAAGATTTTTGGAATCAGCATGAAATTTTCCATACACGTGGATTTAAAGGGGATTTTTTTGAGTAATTACTTTGATTTTTTCAACAAACTTGAAATTCACGGGGTATACCAATTTTTTCCGCAGAATTGCTCTATTTCAAACCGCCCACGAGTTGAAATGGTCATAATTTATTCAAAGGTCATTTCCCATCGATATTTTTATTATTATCATTTTATTCGTTTTCGAAAAATCCAACATGAGATGTGAAACTGATGTCAATTCCAAGTCCAAGATTTCATAGTCTTTTCAAGTTAAAAATATTCTTTTTTTTGTTTTGGTTCCTTTTTTATAATGAATCTGGTATCTGGGCATAAATAAATCACAATCTTTCGGAATCAGCAAGAGATTTTGCGTATGTGGTGTGAATTTCAATTGAATCTAATGATTTTGTATTTTTCATGATTTTTAGGAGTCTACCCCTTAGTACTTTTTCCATTGATTTTATTCATTACCGATTGACTTCATATCCACAAAGTATACCAATATAATGATTCTGAATCGATTGTCAATTGTCAAAAGAAGCCAATTTGTAAAAATGTATTTTCAATATAAGTTTATATGGAAAAATAAAAAAAATCAATAGCCCATTTTCTTGTGAAGACTAAATGTACTAACATCTGATTTATTCATTTACTTGTTCCCACGGCATTAACCCCTAAATGTATTCTGCTACGCCTCTGCACGTGACTGTCGATATCGTTTGCAAAACACGATTGGATACACTCCCTGTTGAAAAGTGTAACGAATGTGGTATTTGGACGCGCTCGGAAAAATTACAATTGCCTTTCTGGTAATTCATCATCTGCGGTAATGTGATTAGTATCTGTTCAGTTCTTCCATTTCGCTTTTCGGTGATGCTCAGTTAGGGCCAGAGAGGATATTTGTGTTTGTCTTTCCGATATTAGGTTTGCGATGGATGATTTAAAATTGCGGAATTCAATAAAGGCGTATTATACGTGTCGAATGACAGATATTGATGATTTTTATTGAACGGTATTTATTTGGATACGGTGTCACAAGGATGCGTCATATATGAAAGGCATTCGGTGGATTCGTTCAAAAGGACCCTGTATGGTTCCTATCGAACAATAATCCAATTCGAATTGGATGCAAATGGTATAATGTAGTATATGATGTCCTGATTGAATGTCTTCATGGGCCTAATAAGATATAATGGATAGTTTTTGAGAAACAGGTTGTCAATCAATGACTGTCAATCAATACAATCTAATATTGCTGATTATCGATCTCATAAAAGTACTCTGAAAGAACCAGAATGTGAATTTATAACAAGAAAAGCAAACGAAGAACCATACGTTGAAATTATAGTAATATAAATGAATTCAGAATCAGACTCAATATTATGAGTGGTATACAATTCTATATGATATGTGCAAAAATTAAGGTTTCTATTTCTTTCTTAACTCGCATCTTTGGTGTTTTGATGTGGCATGCTCAAATAAACCTATCGTAGTTAAAAAACGTAAGAATGCCTGGCTTTGATCCAACTATACACAACCTTCCGGTTAGTTGATTATCATTCGGTGGACATTTATAAAAATTGGTTGAAGGAGCACAAGCTAGTGATTGAAAATACGAAATCGAATTTCTTTTCAAAAAACGTTGAAAATGCTCAGAATAAAACCAAAAGATATGGAAACTAATTAGTTCTGAACTGAGGAAACAAAATTCGTCAGATACTAGAATCATCTCTTTGTAGCATAATTCTGAAAATGTGGATGATGTCCAGCAGGTAGCAGAAGTATTTACTGTCTATTTTTCTAAGACTACAGGGTTAAGTCTAAATAGTTAGTTTGATCAAAACCCATCATTACCTTGTACTATTATTGAAAATTTTAAAATCATGCAGCCCTTGCTGAATGAACCGATAACCGAAGTCGAAATATATAATGCTTTGAAAAAAAAACAAAAATCAACTGGTATAGACGAACCATCTATGATCATCATCAAAAATGTATTTGACATTATAATATTGATCCTCTCAAATAATCTGATAAATCAGATCTACATGCAAGGATATTTTCCCATTGAAATCAAAAAGTCTTTAGTGGTACTTCTCTATAAAGAAGGTGTCAAGAATGAGATTGATAAAAACAGACAAATTTTGGGAACGAACAAACTCTTATATGATAATCAAATCAACATTGCTTCTGAAAAAGCCATTCCATCGAAACAGCAACTTACCGTTTTCTCAATTCAATTTTTGCAGAAATTTACGCTAATAACCTTGTTACTAGTCTGTTTTTCTATCTATCGAAGGCATTTGCCATGGTATCTTCGGATTTTTTGACCCATAAGACAGCTGCACTTGGTTTTCCAGAAAATATTTCAACTTGATTGAGATCATATTATATGGAAAAACCATTGTATGACTGTCAAAATTAATACTGTAACGTCGAGCGAAGAGAAAGTTAAAATGGGTGTCCCACAAGGTTCGGTTTTGGGTCCTTTATTATTTGTGCTATTTGTTTATTACTTGCTTGAATAAATAAAAGACTGTCACTTAACTATGTTTGCTGATGATACCGCGATCACAGTTACAGGCTCTAATATCGACAATGTACTTGTTAAGGTTACCAAAATCATTGATGCATTGGCATCTTGGTGTGACCGTAACAGACTCATCCTGAACCCTAAGAAGTCAGTATTTATGGAATTTTTCAATACGAAGGATAATATACCAAAAAAATATTAATTCAGTGAGAGAATAGTTATGTCGCAAGTAGTTAAATTCTTGGGAACTCTGTTAGACGAACGTGTGAATTTTGATCAGCACATCAATGGTGTTGGCAATGAACTCAATAAAGCGTTATTGGCAATCACACAAATGAAATCCTGTGTATCGAAGGAAAGTTTATTCTCAACATAATGGCATGGAAAAGCGTCAGAATTCCGACTCAGTATCTCAGAATTAGCTACTTGACAGAACCTGTTTTAACTCTGAGATACTAATTTGGAATTCTGACTTAAAATCTTGGAATTAGTTGATTTTGAGCAAATGAGTCGGAATTTTGACTAATTTTCTCGGAATTAGCTAATTCTGAATAACTGAGTCGGAATTTTTACTTAGTAACTCGAAATTAGCTAATTTTGAGATACTATTTCGGAAATCTGACATAACATCTCGAATATTAGCTAATTCTGAGATACCAAGATAGAATTTTAACTTAACATATCTAAATCAGCTGAGTTTGACTTAGTATCTCGGAATTAGCTAATTTTGAGATACTAATTCGGAATTCCAACTTAACATTTCGGAATTAGATAATTCTGGGTAACTGAATCAGAATTGTGACTTAGTATCTCGGAATTAGCTGATTCTGAGATACCAATATGTAATAGTGACTTAACATCTTTAAATTAGCTGATTCTGAGTAACTTAGTAGGAATTTTGACTTAGTATCTCGGAATTAGCTAATTCTGAGATACTAACTCAGAATTCCGACTCAACATCTCGGAATTAGCTAATTCTGAGTAACTGAGTCGGAATTTTGACTTAGCATCTCGGAATTAGCTGATTATGAGATACTATCGTAATTCTGACTCAACATCTTGAAATTAGCTGATTCTGAGTAACTAAGTAGGAATTTTGACTCAGTATCTCGGAATTAGCTGAATCTGATATACCAATTCGGAATTCTGACTAAAAATCTCGAAATTAGCTAATTCTGAGTAACTGAGTAGGAATTTTGACTTAGTATCTCGGAATTAGCTGATTCTGAGATACCAATATGTAATAGTGACTTAACATCTTTAAATTAGCTGATTCTGAGTAACTTAGTAGGAATTTTGACTTAGTATCTCGGAATTAGCTAATTCTGAGATACTAACTCAGAATTCCGACTCAACATCTCGGAATTAGCTAATTCTGAGTAACTGAGTCGGAATTTTGACTTAGCATCTCGGAATTAGCTGATTATGAGATACTATCGTAATTCTGACTCAACATCTTGAAATTAGCTGATTCTGAGTAACTAAGTAGGAATTTTGACTCAGTATCTCGGAATTAGCTGAATCTGATATACCAATTCGGAATTCTGACTAAAAATCTCGAAATTAGCTAATTCTGAGTAACTGAGTAGGAATTTTGACTTAGTATCTCGGAATTAGCTGATTCTGAGATACCAATATGTAATAGTGACTTAACATCTTTAAATTAGCTGATTCTGAGTAACTTAGTAGGAATTTTGACTTAGTATCTCGGAATTAGCTAATTCTGAGATACTAACTCAGAATTCCGACTCAACATCTCGGAATAAGCTAATTCTGAGTAACTGAGTCGGAATTTTGACTTAGCATCTCGGAATTAGCTGATTATGAGATACTATCGTAATTCTGACTCAACATCTTGAAATTAGCTGATTCTGAGTAACTAAGTAGGAATTTTGACTCAGTATCTCGGAATTAGCTGAATCTGATATACCAATTCGGAATTCTGACTAAACATCTCGAAATTAGCTAATTCTGAGTAACTGAGTAGGAATTTTGACTTAGTATCTCGGAATTAGCTAATTCTGAGATACTAATTCGGAATTTCAACTTAACATCTCGGAATTAGAAAATTCTGAGTAACTGAGACGGAATTTTGGCTGTCTCAGTATCTCGGAATTAACACAAGCAAAAATTTGAATAATAGTGGTCCTTCTACGCCTTCGTAACTAGGACTGAATTCAATATAGGAAGCAATAAAAAAATAATAGTTACAAATAAATATTTTTATTATTATTTAAGCCAAGGCTCGTTTCCTCACTTAACGAGTCCCAGTGGCTGATCCTTGCGGCATATTTCTAATCCTAATTCATTTTGCGCCAGATCTAATCATGCCTAACGAGCAGAAATTCTGATTATATTCGGCATAATAGAAGCCAAGCTAACATCGCGGCCAATCGTCGTTAGTCTGTATACGTAGAATCGACTCAATTTCCTTGATGATGGTAAATTCCTCAGAGCTCCATTGCGAGCGGATTCGGGGCTGTTATGCATATTGCTGGCAGTTGGTGGCGGAGTTGGAGAGTTGGAAAGTTCAATATTCGCTGATGGTTATTCTTGTTAGGGCGTTTCACGTTTCACGATTGGGAGTCGCTATGGATCTGCTTGTACTTTCAGGGATATCGAGTAACATATTTTTGATGAGTTATGAGGTGTTCTGAAGCAGATATCAGTTTCATCGTATGCGATATTTTCAACTGCTTCAATTTTCTCTGTTGTCATAGATTCAGCTTGCGAGTGTGTATGACCAACTTTCATGAATTCGAAGTGACAGCTCCAAGATGTCGTATGAGTTTTGTAACAATGGTCCGATTCTATTTGAAATTCGATAGTGGTGGTGTTTGGATTCAAAGAATACGAATTTTTTCATAAAAATTCATGAATTCAAGAAGGCGGCTTTATAATAGTGAAGGAGTATTGTGACTAATTCGATTATTTTCAAAATGGTTACGTTAGGGATTTTGGGGTCTTGGATCATGAATTTTGACAAAAAACAAATAATGATTGAATAGTTACATTGCAGAATATTACATGAAAAAACGCCTAGTAATGTTGGAGCTCTCTTGGGCTCCAAAATGATGAGGAGAAATCTAGTTATTTACGACTTAGAAGAAATATATAAAATAAGATTAGCTTTTTTCAAATACATCAAATTGAAAAGAGTACATTTTTGACACTTTTTCCTCCTCGAGCGAGGTTTGCAAATACAATGGAAGGAAACACCAATTGATATAAAACAATATGATGTTTCACATATATTAAGCATTCTTATAGTTTTCAATAAATACAATAAATACATTTATTTTTGATACTTCAAATGACAAAGCTGACCAAATAGAAAAAAAATAATAGCTCACGTTAAGACGTTTAATTCGTACCCGTAGTTACCTTAAAAACATCAAACATTTTGAGTTTTATTTTGATGTCTATCGATTCGATAAATACTTTCAAAAAATATCGGAAAAATCAATATTCCAGTATGGAAAAAAGTCTACTGAATTGGATGAGAGAAAAAAAAATAAAGGAAAATATTCGTGAAGAGGTAATTTTGGCGTATTTTCTGAAAGTCTCAAAGAAGTTTCCGTCTCCTATCTCAAGGTCAAAATGATTTTGAAAAATGTAGATGTACAGGGTGTTTCAAATTCGATCCTCATCATTGGGATCTCGGAAACTATAAGAGATACGAAAATACTTAAATTGGGGCAAAGTTGCGTCTTTACCTGACTAACAATACGCCTTTGAGAAAGTTCTGAAATTCCGAGTATATCCGGAGATATCCGGGAAAAGAGAAATTTTGGAAAATGGTTTTGATTGTTTTCTGGCATTCCACTTTTTCCCTGCTATATAATGGTGTATTCAGACTTGCTATCCGACGTTTCGTATATAAAAATTAAAATTAAATTAGGAATTCGTACTGTGTTCAAATAGAAGCTTTTCGATTTTTTTCTATATTTTTCTTTCGTTACAGTATTTGAACAAACGCTCTTTTTTCATGGTTACGGCAATTCTCATGAATACAGAATTTTAAAATTGGTTCCGTCATTATTTTTCAATCAGTTTATATACAGAATTACACCCTGTGTAGTCGTATATTATGGAAGGTTTATATTCTGTCAGATTTGAAAATAACGATCCATTTGAATTTTCATGCCCTTTTTCAGGCGGCCTACTTTTCTGAGTAAATTTCCACCCCGAAATCATACGCTCCTGTGGTCTCGCCATCTTAAGAAATTAAATTTCTCCGAAACTACAGTGCCAACAATTAGCACTTTGTCCCCCCGGGAATCCTTTGAAACTAACGCTCGTACTCTTGAGGGAACAACCCACCAAGTATCCAACTGTTAAAACTTCTCAATTACAACTTAGATTTCAGGAAGACTATCCTGAAGGATGATCAAATTTGTTGTGAAATGTGTTACTTGTTAGGACGGCTTAGCTCGACGTTTCGAGAGGCTTAAACACACTTCAGACATCTTATTGACAATGCTCCAGCTAGTCCACTGGCTGAGTATCAGTTGGTGCTTTGATGGTCATCGAGGGGCTTAAACTTGACCGGGGAATTATGGAACTAGCTTGATAGGGTCTGTTAAGGTGATTGAACGTATTGCAATTGGAAAGCTAAAGGTTGCATTGAGTATTAGTTTATTTCGCGGTGGGCCAAAGAATACTAGAATTATTTTCGTAATAACAATAAATTAGAAAACTGTTAATACGTAAATCCAAAAAAATGGAGAATCAATCATTTATCAGAAAAACTTTGTTTAAAATTTAAATATAGCAGAATGGTATACTGATTTTTGAACCGAAAAGAAATCCATCTAATGTGTATGTGTGAGAACTGATAAAGCATCATGCGCGAAAACGGCAAGAACTATTTTTCATAGATCTGAATTCGTTAATACACGAAAGTCATTGAAATGATATAACTAAGTAAACGCAAATCTCAATAACCTAGGCTATTCATATCATAAAACTGTCATATTGAAAAACTAACGAAATATAATTACATCGAAAAATGTAGATTTTGAATAAAAGTTGTTAAATGAGTATTTCTTTATTGAACTGAATTCATTGTTTCGTGGTAGGTCTTCCGTGAAATGATGTGCGTAGGTATATATGGACAATTTTAGTATATTGTCTACTTTACCGCACGCGGTCCATGATGCGCCCACGGGCGGTAAAGAGCCACTTTAAGCTCGGCGAACCGGGCGGTAAAGTACACTTTACCGCCGGCTTGTGTATAAAATAAATTTTGCTCCATAACCCTGAAAATTAGAATTTTATATTAACTATGCAATTGTTACAATTTTGAATATTGAGGGTGGGATATTCACTTTCCTCTTGAAAATAATTATTTCCTTTTGAAACATCCTCACCACTCATTCTAGATGTGGATGGTAGGTCCAAATAATTATTATTTGGTATCGGTCCATCACCATCGCCGGCAATTTTTTAGGCAATATTCAATTCATTTGAAATTGATTGTTCAATGTAGCTCTCTGCTACTGTAGTTGATTTCCAACCAGCGTGTCTTTTGATATTGGTGATACTTTCCCCAACATCAGCCAATAAAGTGGCTGAAGAACGCCTGAAACAATGACCCGTATATTCTTCTGGGCCTGGTAGCTTCAAAAATGCTGTAATTTTTCTTGGAATTTGACCGAGGATATTCTTCCCAACAACTTGTTTTGTACATTTGTTGTTCTTATAGAATATAAAAAAGCGCCCATGTTCAGTATTTGCGGGACGTAAACTAGCGTATCTTCTATAAATATCCAAATAATTAACTGACTGGTTTTCAGTACTGCAGATGGTAAATGTTCGTTGTATTTTAGTTTTTGACTCTCGAATTCTAATCAATAAAGCATAAGTTAGGTCTTGAATGTCATCAAGCTTGAGATTTGTTAATTCTTTTCCACGACAAGCACCATGTACCCCAAATATTAATGCAACCTATAAAAGAATCAATAAGTTTTTTAATTACTTAATAAATATAGTAGGTATAACATACCTTCATCATCAGATATACATTATCTGGAGCTTCTTTTAGAAAAAGTTCGATTTCATCCCTATTCAATATTTTGGATTTCTTCGGCTTATATCCATCATTCTTCCGTTTCAAAAATGCTATCAATTTTGGAAATTTGCTTATGTTATATTATTATACAAATTCAAAGTAGACTTTAACATCGAATAGTATGACCACAAAGAAGATAGTTTTCGGTTCTAGGACTTCTCAAAAAAATATCCCAGTGATATATCTTCTGTAATCACCTTCACATTATTTTCATTGCGCCATTTTATGAACTCATTATACGTCTTTTCGTAAAGTTTATTTGACTTTGTTGGTAGCAGTTCGAGTTTGTCACTCTCAGCCGATTCCAAAATTTCCATTGGTATATATATATATTATGTTCTTCAACTGATGATTCCATAATTTTCGTGTTGAGTTCACTCACGCACTTTTTCAGATAAACATGAAGATGACCGTTTACCTTGTTTATTGAATTTGTTTGGTAGACAACAACCAGCTTGCTTAACAACGTCATAATTAGGTGGGTATATACTGGGTATTCTGTGTATAATTTGAATAAATAAATCTATTTCAGTACACAGAGATGATTATTGACACGATAATTGCGATATAAATATATATACAGTGTCCGCCAAAATCTTAGAACCACATGGAAAACTTTTTTATTAATAGTTTCTCAGAAAATGTAATTCTTCATAAAAGTTAGTTTCCCATGCTGTTCCAAGATTTTGGTGGACACTGTATAAACCGCTAGTGCATAAAATTTTGTATGTATCACGTGCGTAAAATGCGTTTATGGCCTTCGGCGTGTAAATTATCCACGCCGCAGGCCATAAACGCCTACTTTACGCCCTTGATACATAAATAACTATAATTGTATCTAAAAACGTAAAACCAACAAATTAACCCAAAATTTAGTATCGAAATATCTAAGAAATCGAAATGTGTATGATATAAAACGATCAGAATCAAAATCCAGCAGAAATTTTAGCGACTACTACCAGTCTGGTAGAAACTCGCTCTATTAGCTCTTAGATGGCGCTTACTTGAACAAATCTAATCGTCTGGTTCGAACTCATACTGGTCGTTCATTTGTTTATTCCTTCCTCGATTTATTCCAGAATTCAATTGCTGGGTGGTGATATTCAAGAATATCGAAGAAAACAGCCAATGTTATTCATTGAATTGCACTGAACTTTTGATTCCATCATGCTACGATCAACCTTAGGAATATGTCAGATCTCACTTCTTACCCATATATCGGCAAACCTACCTACCACAAGGACGCTTTCGGAGGATGTAGCGTGTCAATCCACAAAACATTTGGAGGCGGAATCATATTATTTTCGTGATACCTAATACTGGTGATGAAAATCAATGTGAGCCTTAGCATTTTAGTAATATCAGGTGGTGAGACAGAAATGAGAAGGAATTTATTGGAGACATGAGAATTTATTTAGGTATATTAACCGCACGCTAGGGGAGATGCAGCCCTTACATTTTAACGTGTGATGCCATGCACGAGATCGATGACCATGCTGGGAATCGAACCCATGACCCTTAGGTTAAGAGACAAGCATTCTACCATCATGACCATCACGGCCCACCGACATTTTCTAACAACTTCTTTATTATAAATACATTGAGAAAATTATTATTTTAATTTTGTATCCGTACAGTTGTAATAAAAATTGCATTTTGTGTAGGTCACAAATGTTTGTTTTTCATTACTATTTATATTAGATGAAACATTGGTATTTAATGAAGACGATTGGACAGATGAAGCTGAAACAGAGGCTAAAAGATTGTTGGCAGTTGTTGATAGACCGGTTGTTTTAATATTATACATGTTTCTTATTTTGTTAATAATATCCAGATGATAAGCGGAATCAGTTTGATTTTGATCAGTTGCTGTTCTTGAACTCCAGTTTTAGCTAGCTTACTAACTGCTGTTGATCGGTTAGAATGGTTAGTTATTTTTGCTTTCTTGATTTCGATTTTCTGTGCTGCTTCTCGGGTCCATTTTGATTTTTATTTATTTCTATCGGGCAATTTTTGTAACAGTTAGTAGATTCGGCTCTTTTCCAAAATGGATTCGGGGTTAAGAATAACCTATCCGATTTAATATTATTGCCTCTTTTGCAGAGAAGCTTTTTAAATAATCTCACCGGGCACATTTTTGTTTTTGTATTATTCTGAATCAACCATTTGTAGTCCGTAAGCTTCATATCGCCTCCTTGTGCAGTTTTAGTGAATATGGGGTTGTATTCTATTCTACCTACAACAAGAAAAATAGTATACTTCTAGACAGAAATGCTAAAATGAAAGATTAACCTGTGGAATTCCTTTATGGTCGACTCCTTCTTCAAAGTAACTTATTATGTTTTTCATAACTTAATGCAGAAGAGCTTCCCTTTCTTTTAATTGGGTTTTGTTGAAGAATTCTGCGTTTCGCATTTCTTGTATCTCTGGCAGTTTTGAAAACTACATCTTTAAATGGATCGAAACTTACATTATATTGAACGTGGTACATTTCTTACAATTTTTTTGCTACGATATTGTCTTCACCACACCTTCTTTATATTCCGTTCCGTCTTTTTTCCGCATATTACACCCCCGGTCTTTCACTATTACAGCCAATTCATCAATTCTAGTATCTTCATTGAAAGAGTAATCTTTTGTCTTAAAAAAGTCGGAAAACTGTAGCCATACAAAAGCATGGGTTTTCATATTGTTGACTGGTGTACTATTATGAATTGCCAAATCGATATTTTTACGAGAAATATTATTGAAGCGTGAGTTCATTTTTGCTTGAACTTCAAATACGAGACGTTTCAGAATCAAACGCTTCATTGAGGATGTTGGTTTATATATGTTACGCATCCCAATAATGCATTGACATATTTTCGTTGCCTTATGTCAACATATTCTTCTAGAAATCCTATCAAAATTGGAGTTTTCACTGATGAAAATCAATATTAGGTCATTCAAACGATTAAGAAATTGTGGTTTCTTTATAAACTGTTGCCAATAATTCTAAGAATCCCTGAAAATCGACACAACGAAAACTAATATGGAGGACGAAAATATCATCGCGATTATATAACTCTTGTGCAATAATCACTCATTTAAACGAAATATGTTCGAAAAATGGTTGTGTCTGATTGGTCTGTTTCATCATGAACAAAATAATAAAAGTTTTGACAACGATTTATGCAGCCAAAGTATTTCAAAACTTTGAATATACACCATAACGTTGAACTCCACAACTACTTCAGCACGAACCCCATGAAATGATTGTTACATATCAGTAGTTTCAAATACAGTGACAACCCTTCAACGTTCGTTACTGTCGCCACCGCTATATTGGTCGAAACACCCAAAAAAACCCAACAATCCCCTTGTTATTTTCCCGACTGGAACCGCAACTTTTATTTGAAATTCAGCACGACACGTCCACCAGAATGGCCTGTTTATTGTTTTGTCCGCTGACGGTATTATGTCTTGACGATTTATTTTATAGCCAATAGGTCGGTAGTATGTCGGTTGACAGACAAATACGCTAGTAAAGCCATGTTTTTATTTAATTTGAAACCGTTGTACAGAACGTAATTGGGGAATTTTCAGTGACAATGACAGCGAAATACAGGCTTGCTCAGGAGTATTGCAATTCAGGCCAAATTTTCAACATAGGAAGAAAAATAGTCGTCGTAGGAAGAAAGCTTATTGGATGAATTTCATCTTGTCTGATGAGATGTTTTGGAGACATTTATAAAAAAACTGCGAAGGAATGCAACAAGAGAGGCGGATAATGAAACGAAACAAGTACGAAAGAGCATTTAGATTTCCTTAAAATGAGAGAAAAAAATTATAAAGAAATACTCACTTTGAAGTTTTTCACCACATTTCTTAGCGAAGCATCACGAATTGTTTAGTTATCATATCAACGGTAGAAGCACTCAGAAAGTTCTCAGTAGAATTCTCGAATTACTTGAGATATTCCACGTATCACTAGTAATAATAATTTTGCCACCGTGAAAAAAAGTATTTTTTTCCCTGTGGTAATAACTCAAAAAATAAACATGAAATATTAATTCTAGGAGAATTCGTTTTCAACAGAGTCAACAATTAAATGATTATTCATCATAAAACAATTTCATTTGTTGGAATAATAAGCGATAGTAAAGTTTGAACAACTACTTCCCGAAGACGTTCCATGATGCTGCTGATCAGAAACGTTATTATTTATTCCAACAAGTTGGTTGATACATTTTCCTCTCGAGTATTTCAAAAATAATCTGTAACTTCAAATATGAGGCGGTCGTAGAATTTGAAACAGTAAATGTTCTTGCACAATAGATCTTCGTATCAGGTAGCTTAACATACAATATAAATCCTGAGTCTTCACGGCGACAAGCACCGCTGATTCCCAAAATTAGAACGACCTACAAATGAAAAATATTGAAATCAATACTAATTCTACAAAATTATGATTATATATGTACCTTATAAAGTGAATTTTTTTCGTTATCAGCATCTTGAATAAATTTTATCGGTATCATACACTTTTGTTCTTAATGAAAACTTCCTTGTATCAATATTTTCCCTAACATTCACTTTACTTTCCAACATTGAGTAGACACTTCATAACGTAGGAGGATTTATAATTTTTGATATTTCCTCAAAATAGCGTATAAGCGCATTTTCAGAAACCTTTTTTACATATTCCTTGTCGCACCATTCACGAAATCATAAGGTTCGATGTTTACTGTCAAACATATTTTGTAGAATGTTGTATACTTGGCCTCAACGGTTTCGTTTCAGAGTTTCAATTCATATGAACTCGTCTATATTCACAATATATATCAAACACGTGCACTAAGTTTTATGTATTGATTTTTTCGTATTGTTTCCAATGAAAATCATATATCACATTTATCTGTAACACAAATTTCTGGAATGGATAATGAATTGTGTTTGATATTCATTTCAAAAGTAAATCACCAGAATTAATTGTATTGAATACATTTCCATTCATTCATAGAACGTCAAGTTATATATTTTATCATTTTAATTGCTTTCAACAAATGGCTGTGAAATTTCATACATATGTATGTGAGATCAGGGGAAATATCCGCATTTTGTTCAAATTCAATTTCATTTTATGATTAAATATTGATAATCTGTGCAGACTCTTCATTCTGGCGATAGTTTTGAGTCTTATGGAAAGTTACACTACAGTGTTAGGGGATGAAAATCCGAAAAAATGTTCTTTCCTTTCCAATCAAAACATGATTTAATTTAACTGAACAGTGTTCAGTGGCTTCAATGAATTTGAAATGAGTACTTTTGTCAGACATCTGATTTGATCCAAGGCATCCATATTCACTTCAGATGAACCCCAAGTCTTGACTCCATCTGAATCTATTTAAATGTCTATTATTTTTCCTGCTGTCTCCCACTTTCCAAGCCATTGCGGAAATTTTGCGAATAACTTTCCGGCGCCTACAGATTTTTGTCTGTTTTCGAAAGAACCTTGTCTTCGGGCTTTCTGCTTCTCCAAAATTTTCCACAGCCAGACTTTCATTTGATATGTTCCTCCATATCCCTCATCCAAGCATTTTCTTGAAATTTGTAGAAGTCAGCCCTGCCCTTCTTGTGTTTCATTTTCTTGCAAGATTCCTCACAACAGACCTGCTCTTCCGATTTTTCTGTATGTCCTTCAGTTTCCTGTTCTTGCAGAGCGTCAATTAGACGTTCCTGTTCATCCTGATTTTCTTCAGTCCATTCATCTCTCATCATGTAGAACTTGCTGCATCTGGTCCTTCTCTCTATATCTTTTCGGAACAAAAACTACGGTGTTCAAAAACAAGGCGCTTTACGAGATTTATTTAAATCGCATAATAATCTAGTTACATTCGAAGCTTCATCGTATCTTTGTCACGTTATTGTCATTTCAGCGTCCCATAAAAATTAATATAGTCTTAATTAAAACTTATTTTAAATCATTGCAGATATTCCTGGAAATATAATTGCGGCTACTGACACTGTAATATTAGATTTGCTTCCGGATAAATGAAAAATCCATTATGAAAAAAAAATGTGTTCAGTTTTGTGGCACCTCGTCGTCCAAAGCCTACTTGTTCAATGAGTTTTAAAGTCTACATGGAATAACCTAAAAGCTCTGTATTTTAAATATGACTCTAGCAGAACATCGAGTGTGCTACATTATTGAAAAGATAATCTACTGAAGTATGCAGGAATATACAGGGTGTCTCATTGAAAAAGAATATTTTTTCTTATATAATTATGTTACTTATACCATTGTCTACCTAAAAAAGTGCTCTGACAATGTATCATTTTTGATGAGTGTAGGATTGCCCAATTGAAGAACTGATATGACGAACAACTTTTTCCAATAGAAAGTGAAAATCGAAGCTGAATATTTCCACATGAATCTCTGCCGAGAAAATTTTAATTTGTGAGGCATGCTGTACTTCGGTGAGGTGAGCTTTTATCAAAAGATTGAATAGCAATGATAACCGAATATATCGCATGTCTGTTCAGAACTTCTAAAACTGGGAAAAGGGACGATAAACCACCCAGAAACGTTCTGTCGGGCCGTGAAATTTATAAACGTTGCCAACCGAGATCCACGATCATTAAAACTTGTACAAATCACATTTTCACCAACTGTTACTGACTAAAATTGTATTTCAGTGGACCGACCCGAATTTACTCCGAAACTGAACACTTCGTATAAGTTAGGCCCGGAATATATAACTGCTAATAACGACTTTTATTGCTCACTTGTTTTTGCCGTTCGCTTAGGGCGCTTGGGTCGGAGCTCATTTTTGGAAACTGCTTATCATAAATATGTGTTTTTATTAGTCCCGAAAATGGGTTTTTTCATTGGTGTTTACTGCAATGAAAACAAATTCGGTTGTTACGGCTTGTTGGTATCGATTTCTGGAGAATTTTTGCAGAAATGTAACAGAGTACTTCGGATAAGGATTCAGTCATGCCACCACACAACTTTTGGCTTTGAAACTACTGATCCTTCCAGGATCTTCCTTTATGCAGAAATGTTCTCTACGTGTTGTTTATGAATATTTTGTTTGTATGTCCATAAAATACTGGAATATTTGTACAATAATATGTATATTAACACGAAGAGGCAAGGAAAGCACTTTTGAAATACCGATGACCAGATATACTATTTGATGAACGGGTTGAGAATAGAAGCAACTTTTCATTTTATAGAATTACTTTTGACAATACAAAGATTTTCTTATGACAAGTATATTTAGTTATACATAACATCAACATTAAATTATTCATTTTAATACCCACCTTTATTGGAATATTTCTTGAAGTATTCGTTTTTTTATTTCTCTAGGGACTTGGTAATAATATTTTCCATCTTCAATTTTATCTTCGATGAAATGATACGTCGTATCGATATGTTGGATATGCTTGTGATCCTGAAGACATTTTGAAATGGCTATGTAGATCCTTGATTGTCTTCAATTAAAATGGTTGGTTTTGGAAACCTTACGTTCAAATTGGTTAAAATATTTTAAATTCATATTCCTTCTCAAACAGCAGTACTAAGGGAAATATATTCAGCTACGATTGATGACGAAGAAATTGAACTCTACTTCAATTTGTGACATACAGTGATATTTAGGTTGCTTCAAAAACAGCTTCTCCCCAGAATCATGGATCTTGCTTTTTCCATCAGAGTTCTGTTCATGTCTTCACTCTGTTTTGCTGCGGTAAACTAAGTATAGTGAACAGTCTGTATCGCCTCTAAACTTTTTTTCTTGCAAAAATTATGAAATTCTGAAGATTTGCACTCTTCGCCGTTATCACTTCTCAATTTTTAAAATCTAGCTACAAAATGGGCAGTGGCAGTTTCAGGTGCAATGATGCCATACATACATCATATGTACCAATTCTAGTAGGCGTCTGAATTTAAATTTAACATGGAATTCTCAATTCTTTGGAAAACTAACCCTTTAGAAAGGAGAATAGAAACCACGACCAAGTTCGCACCCTCAAACCACCCTACTCTCAATCAAATAGACAGAAAGATCTACATTGAGTAACTCAAGGGGAGCTACGAGACCATCTCAAGGTGCCTGCGAATTATGCGCTAGTTCACTTTGTGGCAGAATATCATCAAATGTCCAAAGGCATCACCGTGATATTCTCCAAGAAGTTCTGTCGAATCCAGGAACTATGCAGACAGAATCCAGAAGGTGAAGGAGTGATGTAATTGAATAAAGGTCAGAGAAACATCTACCTAGTTACACTGAAGCTTTCTTTCTCTCTCTAGAAATAAACCAACCTATGAAGATGTCTGAAAGATCCTTACCAGATCCTTACCAGAATATTCCTAGATAAGAGAGTTACAAGAGGTTACAGGAAGACAAAGAGATAGCTATGACAACATTTATAGACATCGAAGGTGCTTTTAACAATGCATCAACTGAGTCTATGGCAAGCGCCCTAGTAAAAAGAGGGGTACCTCCCCTATTATGCCAGTGGATAAACGCCAACTTGAAAAACAGGGCCATAATATCAACAATTGGCGGAATAACACTGACAGCTAGAGCAAATAGGGGATGTCCGCAGGGAGGGGTACTATCGTCCCTACTATGGGCCATCCTAATGGACGAACTGATAGAAAGGCTAAGATATAGAGGCTTCTATTGCTAAGGATATGCTGATGATCTTGCAAATATTGCAAAAGGCAAATTTGCAAGGACAGTCTCGGAGCTTACACAAACAGCCATAGATATAACCGACAGGTGGTGTAAGGAGGAAGAACTGAGATCAAACCCTCATAAAACCACTATAGTCACATCCACACGAAAGAAAACACTCGAAGGACTAAGGTCACCTGTGCTAAACGGAATAGAAATTCCTTTTGCCCAAGAGGCAAAATACTTAGAAGTCATCTTCGACCATAAGCTAACATGGAGTCAACATCTACAAAAAGTGATAGAAAAAAGCTCAGTAGCCTTCAGCTCAGTGCAGGAGAATATGCGGAAATAATTGGGGGCTATGCCAGAGTCATCAGACCTATGATAACATATGGGTCGGTGGTATGGTGGCCAAAGACAAAGCAGGCAGTGGTAGTACGACGGCTGCTATGCAGGTTCTGCCAGGAAGAAGGGGAAACATCAGCACACATACTATGCCACTGCGAGGGCTTGTCAAGGCTGAGGTTTCTAATGCTGGGAGAAGAGAAACCAGAAGCTCCCAAATATATGGGAGTTCTAAATACTAGTCTATGAAGTCTCGTGATGAAGACAGGGCTAGACAAAGAACTATAAACGATTTCGAGGGCACACACAATAGAACTGCAAAGGTCGCTGTGTAGATGCTTATGGCACAGAAGCTCCAAACTAATCTAAATCTAATCTACAATAGGTATGTTCGATGAAGATTTTGATGTTATGTAACTCAATTCTATGACCAATTATGAAGACTGTGGAATGTTATTTCCTTCGAAATTCTATTGGAATGGATGAAAGAAAAATCTTTCAAATAAGAATGACATTTCAGGACCTGGACTAGTGACCTGATCAATTATGTTTGGATAATCAAGCTCAGCTCATCAACGATGTATGCATGATTATCACATCGAAGAAAAACTACGAACTATGTAAAAAACATAAACAAGAAGAAGAACATTTGTATTACAGTGGTGTCAGATATAGGATTTTTAAAATAAATAGGTGTTCGCGTAGTGAACAGTCTTCATGCTACGAAGCTCAATGAGCTTATTAATAATCCATTCCCCCTGATGAGCAGCTGCTCTTCCACCCTTTTATCTACCTCTCTGAAGGCGAATCACAACATTAAAAAAATTACGAGGATGCAGTATCATACAGCAGTACACGTACTTACTATTACTTTTTTGGCACTTCACACTTGTATCGCTGATGGAATAGGCAGCCTCAAAG
The DNA here is from genome assembly GCA_958502065.1 of Chrysolina americana. Taxonomy (NCBI): domain Eukaryota; kingdom Metazoa; phylum Arthropoda; class Insecta; order Coleoptera; family Chrysomelidae; genus Chrysolina; species Chrysolina americana. The sequence continues at coordinate 64,697,306 of OY293418.1, read as the reverse complement.
GACTATTACTCAAAATGAATGAAAATATATCGTTCCGCCAGAAGCATTACTGGGATAAATAGGTTATAAAAATACCATAAAATATATCTACTCATCTAAACGGTGTCATCATGATGATGATAAACTCTCCAACTGTGTCGTTAACCCAAATATATATTCCAACTCTTCCCTTATGGAAGTCGCGGAAATTTATAAGGAATTTTATCAGTTCCGAGGAAAACTATATGATAATGAACTTTAAACTGCTAATGCACGATAATATTTGCTAGTTATTGTAAGTTGTGAGTTGTTTCATCAACCTTTGATGTTCATGAAGGTGATTTAAATTTTACGAAACGAAATTGTAAAATGGAAATGTTGAAGGGATATTACAGGTTACCTACGTCTTTATATTCTTTGACTAATGAACTATAACAAATAATGTCATGATGATATTCGAGGGTAATACCACAAGAGGTTTTTATTGTATCGGATATACTTTCATTTTGAACGAAAACTTGGTTGCTTTGGTAATTGACGAGAGCAAATAACATCTAATTTTATTTGGTCGAGTCATATTACAAGCTACCAAGTTTGAGTGGAACAAAATTAAAGTTTATACGATGAAAACAAAACCTCGAGTGGTATTTAGTGAGATAATTTAACGAATCAAATAAATGAATAGAACATAATTTATTAAACTGAATCAATAATTCATTGAACAAAAAGTACATTTAACAGGAAATATTATTTAAATGTACAACTAGTGAAAGTACAGTTATGGTATACAATCCTACCCGAAGAAGACTGCTGAATTTGATTATTTTCCTCTCTTAGATTTGTCACTAAAGTGGAATGATGCTGTGAGTCAAACTGATGGTATGGCTTCAGAGAATTGGCGTTCGAATGTCCGGTCAGCTTGATAATTTGTTGTTCTGAGACTCCTGCTTTGGCGAGAGTAGAAATAGTGCTAGCCCTATGGAAGGGATTAGTAATTTTATTTTTCAGTAGACCAATTTTTTTTGCAGAAATTCTGGTCCACTTTGAAATTTCGTTTACACCAATGGGCACATTTTTGTATAATCCCTTGGCATTTTCATTTTTCCATAACGAATTTGGTGTTAGAAACAATCTATCCGAAGAAATATGTTTGTTTCGTTTTCTAGAAGCATTTTCAACAATCTTACAGGACACACGTTCGGATTTTCTTTATTTGTAGTCAACCACTTACTTTACTGCACCTTTTATCTCCACCTTGAGCTGTTTTAGAAAATACCGTGTTGTACTCCACTCTGCTTGTAAATGTTCCATTATTGTATTTTTCGGATTTGAAATAATAAATTTTACACTGCGCACTTTCACCACCTCTCCAGGCTAATTCAAAAGCGGCGATATGAAAAAGTTTTTTTTGAAGTCCCATTGGAGTATATTCGTCCCACTGCTCTGCCATTTTTATAACTTCTTCTTTATTTAATGCTATAGAACCTTGTCTTCTTTTATCTAAATTGCTCTGTAGTTGCTTACGTTTAGCATTTTTAGCATTTCTAGCGGCTTGAAATGTCACATCTTTGAATGGGTCAAACACAATCTTATAATCCATATAATATTTTTCTGGCATAATTTTGGCTACAGTATTCCACATTGTTTTAACTACGTACTCCTTGTAGTCATTTCCGTCTGATTTCTTCATATTATACGCCCAATCTGCCAATATGCTTGAGATTTCCGGCTGCGACGTTGAAAGTAATAGTTCATACCCGTTTTCTCGACAAAATAATTCAAACTGCCCCCAAATTGATGATTTGAAATTTTTTGTGTTTTTTGGAGTGGCGTTATCTATTGCAGAATTTATTATTTGAGTAGTTGCACTATCAAATCTACCGTTAACGCTCATTTGAAATTAAAAACAACACTTTGTATCAAAAAGTATGAAAATTTGATGTCATTTGGCTTTGTTGAATGCAATGCGTCCTTGGAATAACAGTTCATCTACTTGCAAACAGTTACGTTCCTATTTATCCGATATAAAACTGCCAAAACTGACGTTTCTTATGGACGATTTTATACATGAGTTGAATTATCAAGGGTAATATAACAAGACCTTGATAAATAGTCGACTATTTTTATTGCATCTAAATTTCGACTGTATTTTATAATAACTTAACGAGACATTATTTTGGCATTAATAATCTCTTTTAATAAATAAAATAAAGCCCTCGAGCTTCGCTCTCGGGCTCTCATCTCTGATTATTAATGCCAAAATAATGTCGAGTAAAATTATTAACTACAAGAGAAATTTAGCAGCAATAAAATAGTCGACAATTATTCAAGGTCGTGTTATATTTGTGAAGATTATTTCTTGAATCTACTTCTTTATATCAGTCATATGAATGAATGAAAATTAAACAATTTGGAATAATTTATTCAAAATATCAAGAACAAAGCACAAAATCTAAACAAAAACATAATTTATCAATTGAAATTAAAAACACAATTATTGTATGTGACATTTCCACCATGCGTAATTTGTGACATTTGTTGAGCTTTTGAAGAACCGTAGAAGGTCCACATTCATTCTGATTTCTCAATCTGTTCAAAATACCCTGGTGATGTTTGTTCATCCATCTGCAAGTATGGTTGAATTGAAGAAGTAGTAGCGTGGCCAGCAATTTGAATGAGTTGCTGCTCTGGTACTCCGGATTTTGCCAGTTGAGAAACTGCAGTTGATCTGCAAGAATGGTTTGTAATTTTCAATTGGTTGGTATCTAAACCAATAGACTTTGCTCCCAATTTAGTCCATTTTGAAAATTCGTTTTTCCCAACGGGCGAATTCTTGTACCACAAAGAGCTTTTGAATTCGCACGCTTGAAATGGTTCTATTTTTATATCATACTTCTTGAAATACATCTCTTGAAGAGTTTTAGCTGTAGAATTCCACATGTACTTCACAGTATATTCTTTATAATCTTGCCCATTTTCTTTTTTCATATTCCAGGCCCAGTCTTTCAAAATATCATTCAGTTTTGTGATTGGTGTCGACTCATTCAATTCATATTGACGATGCCCGCAAAATTTGGTAAACTGTTTCCATACGCTATTTTTACTCCTCACTGTATTGTCAGGGATTGCACCCTCGATTATCCTATCTATCTCTTCATTTATAGTTTCTCCAAATCGATTCATTTTCAAATACTTATACAGCTTCAACACGATTGATTTTATTTGACGTTTAATATGTATTTATTTAGAGTACATGCTCAGGCTCCTTGATATGAGTATCATGCTGAATAGTCGGTGACTATTGTGTACCACGCAAATAGTCGCCAATAGAGCGTGTTGATTGGTCCTGTCAAACAGGAAACAAACGTATGAATGGTTGATGACTGATATTTAATAGACGAAAGAAATAATCAATGATATTGAGTATAAATATTTATAGCTATCCATTTATTTCCAAAACAGCCTTGCAGTATTCTTTTTACGCCACTGAGATTATGTAATGGTACTCCATCCTGCTGAAAATAGATCATCTGACGAGCCTTCATGTCAAGATCATCGAAAAACTCTTCCAACACTCTTGTTAATAAATTAATGTAACGGGGTCCGTTCAAAGAACCATGGTAGAAAAATGGACCGATAATTCTGCCTCTAAATAGACCACACCAAACGTTAATACTAAATGGTCTTTGCGGATTGTGGGGATGGACTAGAAATGGATTATGTCTACTCCAATAATGAAACTTCTTTCTATTATACATCCCACGATTTGAAAAATTAGCCTCATCGCTCCATATAATAGTACTATAGTGTATATATACACGTCGAAACCGGTATGTAAGTGGTCAAGTCCGTTGATCATGTCGGGCAGGATTCTGCTACTTGGTACAAAAAGCATTTGGGGCTGTTTCCCAGATTCTAGGGAGAACGCTGCACAGATTTAATTCAACGTCCGTCGTGGTAATAGCCAGGGAAGTACTTGATTTCTGTCAGATATCTGCCGAAATTCAAGGAGAGAATTAGGTTTTTTTTGCTGAAGTTCTATCTCTCTCCTGAAGCTATCAGACTTTGTCTGATTTTCTCATTACTATAGAAGTTTGGATCTTGTCTGCATTCATTCATAAACCACCGAAAAAAAAACAAATCGTCTCTCAGAATCACCAGGTTCTAGTGTTTGCACTGATCTTAACTTATAAGGAAAAATCTTAGGTTTCTTCAAAATTCGTTGAATACCAGACAGTGGAACAGCTATTTCTGTAGATAAAGATCTGATGGAATTATTTGGATATACCTCAAAGTAGGATAAAACGTCAATTTCTGTATCTTCAGATATTACAAAACGTTTTTTAGTTCTCCTCTTCTCATAAACTTTTTCATTGTTCCTGAATCGATGACGAAGCACAGCAAAAAAACGACGATTAGGTAATTCACCATCGGGGAATGAATTGCTGTAGTGTTGGAGTGCTCATATGCTATTCTTCTGGCAAACCAAGTAGGATTCTAACATATCACATTTTTCTTGATGGGAAAACGGCATTTCGATAAATATTCGAACAGTAGTTGAGAGTTACAGTAATTTACCACATTCATAAACCCTCCAGTATTTTCTGTTATGTACAAAAACGGCTTCAAAGTTATCATTACAGCAAATATATTTTGATTCACAAAATAAATGCGGCTAGCGGAATGGCTTTAAGACGGAAATTATCGTTTTGTACATTAATACCAAATCGCTCAGTGGTGTCAATCGAGTGGTGCGACATGATGATTACGGGTTTCACGAGTTCACATCCCAGCGCAATTTTTTCTTTTTACTGTATTATTTTGCTATTAGTAACAAAATATTATCATTCGTATAAGTACCAAAATTGTGTGTTTGGATACTCATGAGGTTTTATTCGCCAAAACAAAGAAATTTTTTATACTAGTGAAAGAGATAAATATTTCCACATAAGTCGCTCATTTTCCACTTTAGGAGGAAATGTGATATGTTGTTGGGAATATTATTATGAATCGAAATGCATGAAAAAGTATAGGGTGTTCCATTGAAAGATATAACATTTTATGAAATATTCTGAAAACGCGATTGTCAATTTTTTTTTGTTTTCGGCATCGAGAAGGCCATTAAAAATGCTACTAGTTTGCCCATTTAACCGAATTCGTAGCATCAATAATAACGGAGTTGGCAATGGTCCCGACTTAATTTGGAACACCCTGTATATTAGTATGGCAATCATTGAATCATAATCATTGATAGTATTGAAGGCTATGCTGAAATCTGATAATACTTGAACAGTAAGTGACTTGAATCTTTTGTGTACCTTTCAAAATGTCTTTCATTATGCGGTTTCTATCAACAAGTTTTTCATAATAACTGACTTTTAGACACAGCCATCAGTCCTCCTCTATCTATTTTTGTCCAGGACTTTTTCATTCAATTAAGCACAATCTGTACATAAATATGGTAACACCAGCATGATATTCTGTATTCTCGTTCCTTCCCGAAGATCACCAGATTACTTCAGGGGCATATCGCTTTTCGCAAGATACGCTTCCTACCTGGTAATATCGCATAATCGGGAGAAAACAAAGGACTACTGTAACTCATCCTCATTCGAGGATTCCTAGTAATACTAATAAGACTAGGGCTTGGAGGGGTTACATTGTAAATGAGATAAATAATTTTATAGGATTTGGGTGTAGAATTACATTCCACTATTAAATTCGGTAACAAATTCGGAAAGCCTATATTATATCGCTGTAACACGGAGTTTATGTATGTATGTATGTATGTATCCCATTGTTAAATTTAAACATGTTTATGTGGATTAATGCGAGTACACGTTGGTTTGTTTGAAATTGTAAATGATATTCGTGTTTATTTGTTGAAAATGGCACGGAAATACGCATCAAATAGAGTTTCCTCGTTAAAAGAACACACGGATAATATTAACACGATATTTGCGGGAGAAAAATTACATATTTTCCGTGAATGGCTATATTCTTCTTAGTGCTTTCTCTTTCGGGGCATCTATGAAAACTCGCGATACCAGATATTCACTGAGATATTGAAATACCTTCATTGTTATTATACTTTTTTTATTCTTTGACACTTTCATATCATTGCGTTTTTGAGTTCTTGGCGAAGCAAAGAAAGTTCTGAAAATTTTGAGGTGAGCTTCTTCATCGTCTGGGTTTTGTTCCGTGGTTTTCATAGAAGAACAATATTTTGGGATAACACAAAACTATTTCATTGATTGAAGTAGAAAGAGGAGTTCATGATGATTTTTGATGCCAAAGACTCCAACTTAAGTTTGCTTTTTATTGTACACTCAAATTGAAATAGTTGAAATCTCATCAGGGTGTATCCCCAGGAAAACTATGTGTTGACCCACCACTAGTAGTTCGAGATTTGAAAGTTCCAAATTACTTTTGTGCTTGTGAATTAGTTACAGACATAATCTAAAAAAGAGTTCAAAATATATTGTGAATGTTTTTACCTTTATTTATAGATTTAGGTAATGTTTTTTTCTCTCATTATGATTTTCGCACTATGAATAACTATTGTGCGAATATCCCGGCAGTACGGGATTATAGTCACAAATGTCAATTGTGAGGTTAGAAATTTTAAAGCGTATTTGTGAATAAAACACATTGTATTGTATTTACTTTGAAAGTAATGATTCCAAGAGACGTTCAGCTTTGAAAAAAACAGTTTTTATAATATATTCGATTGCAAAACAAAGAAAAACTGGCGACAAACAATACACCAATGACAGAAAACAATGACGCAATTGAAGGTTGACAAGTTTAGTTGAAATGTAAAACACTGTCGGTTTTACGGCTCTCTTTTCACTGTTTTGAGTTTTAATCGATCATCACAATACATAATTCTTAGCTTGAAAGACAAATGTTAACAAATTTTGATTCGCTCATAGCGGTTGATAGAAAGAGACGTTCGATAGAGGTTGTGTGATTTCTTCGATCATAAATTGATGACGCATGGGTAAAGATGAAATAATCGAACTGTATTTTCCTTATACCAGATTTTCAACCCCATAAGCATGCTATAAGCTTTTATTATTCTCATAAAAATATTATTCCCAGTAAGATTTTGATGATTAACAGACTTACCCTTCCAAAATTCCTACAACCCCTTTTCGCTTCTACTTCTGCCACACTAGGGAATCCAGTTCCATGCCATCTCCACATTATAAATAAGGCAGACAGTGTAACGCAGAAATGATTAGTATGAAGCAGCTTTATTCTAGCTTTCGCATCCGACTTCATTATCCTCAGGTATTATGATGATCTCGGAAATGGTGTCGCGAAGTTAAGTGTAACCTCTTTTCGCGGACTCCAAATGAGTTTTCTCAAAGTCTTCGGAATTGCGACATTGTTTTATGAGGCGCCTTTATATCTCATTTTAGCATACGAGATCTCTCAGAGAATCCGACTCTATTAGGCCGAAGTTATTTGATGTCATATATTTTATTATATGGGACGCTGCGACAATCATTTATTAGCGGAGGGAGCTCGGTTTGACGTACAGGAGATATCTGAGAGGCCTGTAATTGTATTCTGGCTGAGTAATGAGGGTGGGTTGTATCTCGATCGCTTTGTCTGTCAGGATTCTGGTGATAATTTTTCGCCGGAGAACTTGTTATCTGAACTGATTATTTTGTTGCTAGCAGTCTAGGAGCTCGATTGTTCTGGAGAAATGTATTCGATTGGTATCATTCACATCTCCAGATGTATGTTATCATTATTGTATGAGATCATTATCATTGTATGAATATAATAATGATAATAATAGATTTTCTTGATAGGAAGGGCTATAACAATTGGAATGAAAGTAACAGCAATGAAAAGAGACTTTGCTCTTTTGTGGTAGTAATTGCAAGCATACAAAGTTCGCCGGGATTCCATATTCAGCCATCCTAGAGAGTTTGAATGGTCCCTTCTATGCGTACCTGAAATGAGCCGTAGGGCAGGGGTTCTGTAAGACTTGCAGTCTTCTCTTGTCTGCATGTAGAAAGTAGGGACCATAAACCGCATCGGCATAATTTACATGAGAGAGGACAAGAGCTTAGCATAAAATTAATTTTGATTTCAAATTGAGTAATCTTTTTGTGCGATAGATTGATCAAATACTGCAGTATCCTCGTTTCAAAATGAGCGAAACATGAGAGGAAAATCTGAGAGAATGGTCTAACACCAGACCGAGATTTTTTGCACAGTCCTACAATGGTAATTTCAAGTTATCACTACTAATGCTTATATGATTAAGGCAGCGCTTTCTCATTGTTGATCTACCAAGCGATTTAGTGGGATCAACTGAGAGACAATACTTTTTTGAGAAGTCAACAAGATGTTCAAGGTCTTCATTGATTCTTTGACAAACCACCGCTACCGAGTTTTCCTAAAATTGCATTCCGATCTGCATATCATTAGCATAACTATAAATATTCGTATACTGTGAGAAGTTATAAAACCAAGAAGTATATATCACGAAAAGCGGAGGCCCAAGGATGGAGCCTTGTGGAATACCATTTAATGTTTTCAGAAAATAAGTCTGTAAGTGCTACACACTGTGAACGGTCAACTTAGTAATATTTCATTAGTTTCACTGCATTAACAAAAATCCAAGATATTTGGGGAAAACCAGAAGTTTGTGGCTGACTGTATCGATTGCATTGGATAGAGGGCAGTATATTGGAATTGTGAACTCATTCGTGAATTAATAAATTTTCCAAAGGCTTTGAAAATGTGTGTTGTGTATGGGATTATAATAGGTCAGCAGTGTAGTCATATTTCGATGCTGACATTCATTTACATTGTTAAGATGTTCTGGAATCACTTTATTGCGTTTATGATGTATATCTAAGTTGTAATTCCCTCCAAGGATTTTTAATATTTCGAAGACAAAATTCCAGATGAGCCTCTTTTCCAAATTGATTGTGTGGTGGTGAGATTATGTAGTTGCTTTTAATAATCTCAGTTATTTAATCAGGGAGATTTATTTTTTGCGATTCGCACTGTGACCAGTAGGTTCTTCGATTATTTGAATCAGTGGATGCGACTCTAGAATGTCATTCAAGTGTCTTACAATTGATAAGAATAATAACTACTCTTGTTATGTTGGTAGATCAATTATACTTCTGAGACTTCAGTAGCTACGTATTGTTACGTTTGTGGATTTTAAAATGAGTGATACACATATAATGGATGATTTCCTCCAATAGCTCAGGTCAACAAATCAGTTTTACGACAGTCTACTTCATTTGGCAGATCAAGAACATACTTGACATTGCAAGTGCGTATCTTGGGAAAATACCGTGGGGAAATAGCAGTTTAACAGATGATTATTATTCATTTGGTGGGGACAGGACAACTATAATATTGTCCGACCTACCCTGGCACTGATGAGACGAAAACTTCGAAATATGCAAATAAAGGATAATCTACTGTTCAATTACCAGATACGCACTTGTAAATGGGTCTACTTGGGAAAACGTAACAAATATCAGTCAGTAGTGGTTCAATATTCGTCGTGGTATTAGTCAGGGTAGAAGTTGTTTTCTGGCAGATGTTTGCCTCATTCTTCCACTTGGTGGAAACGTGTGGAGAGGAAGGGCACTTCGACTTTGTCGATTTTATTCGTTCCATTGTCGTAATACTCCAGCACTTATTTTCGAACTTTGCTCGAATTAATATAATATTTGGACTGATAACGATTTCGTGCACTTCTTCTTCTATCTTTGTATTCGGAACATGTGATTGAATATGTAAGTTTTCAATTCTAAATAACTTTTTTTCATAACGATTTTCAGTATTGTCAAGAATAAAGACGAAATTATTTTTTTTTCAACCTCGAAAACGACTAAAATTTTTTTTTATCTGACGGCTGAGTTTTAGGTTTCAGATCATGCAAAACTTTCCATGGCATTTTCCGTACAATTTATATTAAAATAGTTTTCCATACGTTGCGAACTTAAGAGGACACACTCTATAATAATTTTCAGAAATAAATCTCATTATGAAGAACATTCTACTCAATAATATACTTTTCCCGTAGAGTTTCTGGGTTCACTTACATAACACCCACAAAATATCATCCATGAGTTGAGCACGTACTAATTTTTATTCGACTTCTTCGCCATTATATTATTATCAAATAAATTATAAAAAAAATCTTCTAGAATGAACCTGTATCGAGCTGAATAAACCCAAGGGAATAAATATAAAGCTCACAATCGTAAATTCTTATTTCAATATTTTCTAAGACCTTCCGCCCCAAGCTCCACTTCAATGAAAAATCAACTCTCTCGTTAATGATGCCCTATTCTGGCGATTCAGGTCTTTCCTCAGGAAAATTACTGAAACCTTCTTGGTCGTTTGGGGAAATACGGCGCCCGATAATGGTGGGATGAACAAAACTGCAGGATTGAGCTTGAATGATGCCGTGCTTCTCGATTTTTGTTCGGTGTTCAGTTTGACTAGGAAGTTACGAGACTAGATTGTGATTGGATTATTATAATTTACAATACAAATTGAAAACTGGAACTTGGAAATATGAATACTGAAAATTGTGGGTTAGGTTGATCTACCCAAGCATTGGTTGTGTTGTAATATCATCAACCTAGAGTATATTTACGTATGAAGTGAAACCTCGATGAAATAGAAGTCACAGTGAGATACTTGAGGGAAACCAGTTGGTGAAAAAAATCGTTTGTGAAATTTTCAAGTTTATGTATGGCTTCAAGTGTGTTGAATTGTGTTCCACATAATATTTCAGCTTTGATTCAATTTTGCATTAATTAGCAAGAGAATCAACTATTTCGGCCCGAAGTCTGTGAATAAAGTCGATATGTCAGGCATTGAAACGCATGAAGTTTTCTTATTCCAGTTCAAATCAGTTTACTTTTTTTTTTCTCGAACGAATCTTCCAGGTTTTTAGTAGTAGTGATGACATACGATAAAAAATCGTGTAAAAATGTCTTTACAGAATCTTGTCATGACTAATTTGATGACGTAGAATACGGGAAAAATAGTGAAAAAATTCTAGAACTTTCGGAAGTATTTTTCTATGGCGTTTATATGGGTAAGGATACGGGATTGACAGTTCGGAGGTGACCTGCGCCCGCCAAAAATTTTTCTAATTTTTTTCCATATCATATCTGTGAAATGCAATGTTTTTTATATAGTTTCATTGAATTTTGAAGCGATCACTGGTCGAACATAGTTTCTGTAGGCGTTTCAACGAACGTATGCATTTTCAATATTTTTGCAATTTTTCAAAAATTTATTGTGTTGAATCGATGATAAAAAACACGGGAAAAATATTTAAAAAATTCCAGATCCATCGGAAGTATTTTTTTGAGCGGTGATATGGGTTGGGATACCGGATCCTATTGCACCTTGTACATTTTTTGCATTTTCGTCATGACATTTTTTATCAGCAATTGTTACAGTAGAGATTAGATCGCAACAATCTGAATAAATCAGGCCTATTTCTTTCATTTCGTGTCTGGGCGGTCTTTTTCTCGTTGTTGGAAAGCGGAAGTTTGAAACGTTTGTGTCCATTTCAGTGCTTGGCATAGGCATCAAGCCTTGTTGGCAGATGTTCGACTTGCGATATTAATTTGGTTTTTACCTGTTTGAAAGGCGTTAGCAATCAGCTTGGCTCTATCCAGGTTGGTAAACATTACATGAATTTTATTTCGATTTGTTTTTCAGTCCGGTTAGATTTCAGCGTAGTCCGGAAGATGGTCTTTTTGACATAATATTTTCCACTTCCTAGTCTGTTACTGATTTGCATTTATCGTTTAAGTTATTCCCTTCATATGTATTTCACTGTTCTCACGACTTTATTTCGACTATAGCGAAATATACAGTGACGGGTGTTCCATTTTCGCTGTTTACTTTATATTTAACCCCATTTTAAAGTGGATATTTATATTTTTCCACAAACTTACAGCAATGTGAACTACTCGCTTTTTCTTCTTTCACTTAATGGACCGTTCTAAACAAACTTTTCAAAACATTCAACTCATTCATTACATCTACATTTTGTCGACAGCTTCCTAGTGGAACAAATGAACAAAACAAAATTCTCATCAAGAATAATATTGTGTTACACGAAAACTCGGAGAAGTTTCGCAAAAAAAGTCGTTACTCTCACTGAGATTTTAATATTTCTCTCGCTGTATCAAACAACTTCAAAACTATAATAAATTAACTTTAGTAATTCGCTGTGGTTGAGTTGAATGTTTCATTCCATCTGGAAAATTAAACTGGAAACAAACATCACCCCGAAACACGAAAACGCCTTCCAAGGTGAAACGTCAAGAATTCGCCGTAATCTATTAAAATTTCACCCGCTGAGACGAGTTCAAAATTCCGTCTCAGAAGACGAAATATTAAAACTTCATGCATAAGTAAATACGTGTGTTTCGAGTCTCCGCGAAAAATATCACTGAAGACTGGGAGTTGTAGGCGTGTTTCGGGATAATTGGTGTCCTGTGGGAGCAAGCCTACTTGAGAGTGTCTTGTTATGATTAATTCTTGCGCATATATTAGTCTGACATCTTTTATTTACTTCTTGAAGCCGTTATGAGGTCTCCGAGGTGGCCGGTAATGAATATAAATTGCGGCAAATGCAGGGCGAGACGTTGAGAGGACTCATTGAAAATTAATAAGGCGGGAATACCGGAGGAATTCGTAGAGTCACGGAGTTAGTGCGACACTTTGGGACACAGAAAGTGTAGATGAAATGCGGGATAGGATAACTTGATGCGACTGAAGCGAGTAAAGGACTCTACTAAAACGGCTGAATATTCCCAATGCCATTCCTAGAACATATTTTGTGTGAGACACAAAGGCTTGGCGATGCTAGAAAACGGAACACCACCGAAAATGAACACGAAAGCCAAATAAGGCGAAGTGCATCAAATTTCATCTACATAGTCACTCCCTAACAAATCCTTAATGAATCTGCTCAAATGGCGTAGAAGAATCCCATCAAACAATTTCATAGATAACAATCTCGAAAGATTATTTTTTACACGAGATCAGTAAGTACTTTAGCAATACGAACGATACTATAGAAAAGTCCACAGGTGATATTTTTAAATTTTCATGCGGAAAGTACCCTACTAGAAATAACCATTAGGTACCTCAATATTTGCATAACAGATCAGTTATCAAAACTAGAATAGGTGTCATTCACATCATATTTAACATGAAAAATTTCTCTTCCAAATGACATTTTACACTACACCCAACGCAACCCAGTAAATCTATTTCTGTTTCTAGAATGTATATGAAAAAGTCTTATGTTTCGCTATAATGTTCCTTCCAAAAGTTCAGGAACATCCCAGGGACATTATATAAAGCACAGGTATCCTGGCTCGAATAAGATTCATTTAAAGTGGAATTGTTAGGGCCGATTTGATTTATCGTGAAATTTTGGATTTTTTTCGAGCAATTGCTTTTGATTCTCCATCAACTTGACATTAACAGAGTAAACTAATTTCATCATTTTGATTCGATTCGCAGAATTGATCTAACTTCAACCGTTCTGAGGTTGGGAAAAGTCATTTAAATTCAAATATTTTTTTTCGTTATGCTTAAAAAAAACTCAAAAAATTCATTCTCTTTTAAATACGCAGACCATATTTTAAGTCGATTCCATGTAAATGGAAGATGTCGTAAGCCTTTTACAGAACATCTGCATTTTCGAGTTGAAAATATCTGTTTCTCCATTGGTTCCTTTTTTTAGGTAAATCTTGTATCTGGACATAATATACAATCCATACATTTTCGAAGTCAGCGTGAAATTTGGAGTATGTATTGCTAATTTGAAGTAGATCCGATGATTTTATAACTTTTATGATTTTTAGGGGTCCACCTCTTAGGTTTTAATTTGTGCATTCATTTTCATTCTTCAATAAACTTGAAATCGACAGAATATTCTAACTTCATCTTTCTATAAATAAATTCTTTTCCGTAACTATTTTCATGAATTTTCTCAAAATTCAGCCTTTTTTGAATATGCATACCGAATTTGAAGTCGATTTCAGGTCAAGGGATGATTTCGTAGGCTTCATACAGAACATTTCATTCTCGAGTTGAAAATATTCGTTTCTTCATAAGTTCCTTTTTCAAGGTGAACCTTGAATCGGGACATATACAAATCATATATTTTTGGATTCAGCATTAAATTCTGCGTATGTAGTGCTAATTTGAAGAAGATCCGATGATTTTATAATTTTCATGATTTTTAGGGGTCAACCCTTATGGTTTTTTCGAGTATTCATTTCCAATCTTCATTCAACTTGACATCAACAGAGTATACTAATTCCGTCATTCTGAATCGATTGGAGTTCGCAGAATTGTTCTATCTTGAACGGTTCTAGACTTGAAAAGTTCTTTTGGATTTGAGGAGGGTCTTTTCACTCCATAAATTCATTTCCGTAACTTTTTTCATGAATTTTCTCAAAATTCAGCCTTTTTTAAATATGCGTACCGAATTTGAAGTCGATTTCAGGTCAAGGGATGATTTCGTAGGCTTCATACAGAACATTTCATTCTCGAGTGGAAAATATTCGTTTCTTCATAAGTTCCTTTTTCAAGGTGAACCTTGTATCGGGACATATACAAATCATATACTTTTAGAATCAGCATTAAATTTTGCATATGTAGTGCTAATTTGAAGAAGATCCGATGATTTTATAATTTTCATGATTTTTAGGGGTCAACCCTTATGGTTTTTTCGAGTATTCATTTCCAATCTTCATTCAACTTGACATCAACAGAGTATACTAATTCCGTCATTCTGAATCGATTGGAGTTCGCAGAATTGTTCTATCTTGAACGGTTCTAGACTTGAAAAGTTCTTCTGGAGTTGAGGAGGGTCATTTCACTCCATAAATTCTTTTCCGTAACTTTTTTCATGAATTTTCTCAAAATTCAGCAATTTCTAAATATGCATACCGAATTTGAAGTCGATTTCAGGTCAAGGGATGATTTCGTAGGCTTCATACAGAACATTTCATTCTCGAGTGGAAAATATTCGTTTCTTCATAAGTTCCTTTTTAAGGTGAACCTTGTATCGGGACATATACAAATCATATAATTTTGGATTCAGCATTAAATTTTGCATATGTAGTGCTAATTTGAAGAAGATCCGATGATTTTATAATTTTCATGATTTTTAGGGGTCAACCCTTATGGTTTTTTCGAGTATTCATTTCCAATCTTCATTCAACTTGACATCAACAGAGTATACTAATTCCGTCATTCTGAATCGATTGGAGTTCGCAGAATTGTTCTATCTTGAACGGTTCTAGACTTGAAAAGTTCTTTTGGATTTGAGGAGGGTCTTTTCACTCCATAAATTCATTTCCGTAACTTTTTTAATGAATTTTCTCAAAATTCAGCCTTTTTTAAATATGCATACCGAATTTGAAGTCGATTTCAGGTCAAGGGATGATTTCGTAGGCTTCATACAGAACATTTCATTCTCGAGTGGAAAATATTCGTTTCTTCATAAGTTCCTTTTTTAAGGAGAACCTTGTATCGGGACATATACAAATCATATATTTTTGGATTCAGCATTAAATTTTGAGTATGTATTGCTAATTTGAAGTAGATCCGATGATTTTATAACTTTTATGATTTTTAGGGGTCCACCCCTTAGGTTTTAATTTGTGCATTCATTTTCATTCTTCAATAATCTTGAAATCGACAGAATATACTAACTTCATCATTCTGAATCGATTGGAGTTCGCAGAATCGTTCTATCTTGAACGGTTCTAGAGTTGAAAAGTTCTTCTGGAGTTGAGGAGGGTCTTTTCACTCCATAAATTCATTTCCGTAACTTTTTTCATGAATTTTCTCAAAATTCAGCCTTTTTTAAATATGCATACCGAATTTGAAGTCGATTTCAGGTCAAGGGATGATTTCGTAGGCTTCATACAGAACATTTCATTCTCGAGTGGAAAATATTCGTTTCTTCATAAGTTCCTTTTTTAAGGAGAACCTTGTATCGGGACATATACAAATCATATATTTTTGGATTCAGCATTAAATTTTGAGTATGTATTGCTAATTTGAAGTAGATCCGATGATTTTATAACTTTTATGATTTTTAGGGGTCCACCCCTTAGGTTTTAATTTGTGCATTCATTTTCATTCTTCAATAATCTTGAAATCGACAGAATATACTAACTTCATCATTCTGAATCGATTGGAGTTCGCAGAATCGTTCTATCTTGAACGGTTCTAGAGTTGAAAAGTTCTTCTGGAGTTGAGGAGGGTCATTTCACTCCATAAATTCTTTTCCGTAACTTTTTTCTTGAATTTTCTCAAAATTCAGCCTTTTTTAAATATGCATACCGAATTTGAAGTCGATTTCAGGTCAAGGGATGATTTCGTAGGCTTCATACAGAACATTTCATTCTCGAGTGGAAAATATTCGTTTCTTCATAAGTTCCTTTTTTAAGGAGAACCTTGTATCGGGACATATACAAATCATATATTTTTGGATTCAGCATTAAATTCTGCGTGTGTAGTGCTAATTTGAAGTAGATCCGATGATTTTGAAATTTTCATTATTTTTAGGGGTCAACCCCTTAGGGTTTTTTTTGAGCATTCACTTTTATTATTCAATCAACTTGACATCAACAGAGTATACTAATTCCGTCATCCTGAATCGATTGGAGTTCGCAGAATTGCTCTATCTTGAACGGTTCCAGAGTTGAAAAGTTCTTCTGGAGTTGAGGAGGGTCATTTCACTCCATAAAATCTTTTCCGTAACTTTTTTCGTGAATTTTCTCAAAATTCAGCTTTTTTTTAAAAAGCATACCGAATTTGAAGTCGATTTCAGGTCAAGGGATGATTTCGTAAGCTTCATACAGAACATTTCATTCTCGAGTTGAAAATATTCGTTTCTTCACAAGTTCCTTTTTTAAGGTGAACCTTGTATCGGGACATATACAAATCATATATTTTTGGATTCAGCATTAAATTTTGCGTATGTAGTGCTAATTTGAAGTAGATCCGTTGATTTTAAAATTTTCATTATTTTTAGGGGTCAACCCCTAATGGTTATTTCGATTATTCATTTCCAATCTTCATTCAACTTGACATCAACAGAGTATACTAATTCCGTCATTCTGAATCGATTGGAGTTCGCAGAATTGTTCTATCTTGAACGGTTCTAGAGTTGAAAAGTTCTTCTGGAGTTGAGGAGGGTCATTACACTCCATAAATTCTTTTCCGTAACTTTTTTCGTGAATTTTCTCAAAATTCAGCTTTTTTTTAAAAAGCATACCGAATTTGAAGTCGATTTCAGGTCAAGGGATGATTTCGTAAGCATCATACAGAACATTTCATTCTCGAGTTGAAAATATTCGTTTCTTCACAAGATCCTTTTTTAAGGTGAACCTTGTATCGGGACATATACAAATCATATATTTTTGGATTCAGCATTAAATTTTGCGTATGTAGTGCTAATTTGAAGTAGATCCGTTGATTTTAAAATTTTCATTATTTTTAGGGGTCAACCCCTAATGGTTATTTCGATTATTCATTTCCAATCTTCATTCAACTTGACATCAACAGAGTATACTAATTCCGTCATTCTGAATCGATTGGAGTTCGCAGAATTGTTCTATCTTGAACGGTTCTAGAGTTGAAAAGTTCTTCTGGAGTTGAGGAGGGTCATTTCACTCCATAAATTCTTTTCCGTAACTTTTTTCATGACTTTTCTCAAAATTCGGCCTTTTTTAAATATTCATACCGAATTTGAAGACGATTTCAGTTCAAGGGATGATTTCGTAGGCTTCATACAGAACATTTCATTCTCGTGTTGAAAATATTCGTTTCTTCATAAGTTCCTTTTTCAAGGTGAACCTTGTATCGGGACATATACAAATCATATACTTTTAGATTCAGCATTAAATTTTGCATATGTAGTGCTAATTTGAAGAAGATCCGATGATTTTATAATTTTCATGATTTTTAGGGGTCTACCCCTTAGGGTTTTTTTGGAGCATTCACTTTTATTATTCAATCAACTTGACATCAACAGAGTATACTAATTCCATCATTCTGAATCGATTGGAGTTCGCAGAATTGCTCTATCTTGAACCGTTCTAGAGTTGCAAAGTTCATGTGAAGTTGAGAAGGGTCATTTCTCTCCAAATATTCTTTTCCGTAAATTTTTTCATGAAATTTTCCAGAATTCAGCCTTTTTCAAATATGCACACCGAATTTGAAGTCGATTTCAGGTCAATGGAAGATTTCGTAGGCTTTTTACAGAACATTAGCATTTTCGAGTTGAAAATATTCGTTTCTTCATACGTTTCTTTTTTAAGTTGAACCTTGTATCGGTACATATACAAATCATATATTTTTGGATTCAGCATTAAATTTTGCGTATGTAGTGCTAATTTGAAGAAGATCCGATGATTTTATAATTTTCATGATTTTTAGGGGTCTACCCCTTAGGGTTTTTTTTGAGCATTCACTTTTATTATTCAATCAACTTGACATCAACAGAGTATACTAATTCCATCATTCTGAATCGATTGGAGTTCGCAGAATTGCTCTATCTTGAACCGTTCTAGAGTTGAAAAGTTCATGTGAAGTTGAGAAGGGTCATTTCACTCCATAAATTCTTTTCCGTAACTTTTTTCATGAAATTTTCCAGAATTTAGCCTTTTGCAAATATGCACACCGAATTTTAAGTCGATTTCAGGTCAATGGAAGATTTCGTAGGCTTTTTACAGAACATTAGCATTTTCGAGTTGAAAATATTCGTTTCTTCATACGTTCCTTTTTTAAGTTGAACCTTGTATCGGTACATATACAGATCATATATTTTTGGATTCAGCATTAAATTTTGCGTATGTAGTGCTAATTTGAAGAAGATCCGATGATTTTATAATTTTCATGATTTTTAGGGTTTTTTTTGAGCATTCACTTTTATTATTCAATCAACTTGAAATCAACAGAGTATACTAATTCCTTAATTCTGAATCGATTGGAGTTCGCAGAATTGCTCTATCTTGAACCGTTCTAGAGTTGAAAAGTTCATGTGAAGTTGAGAAGGGTCATTTCACTCCATAAATTCTTTTCCGTAACTTTTTTCATGAAATTTTCCAGAATTTAGCCTTTTGCAAATATGCACACCGAATTTTAAGTCGATTTCAGGTCAATGGAAGATTTCGTAGGCTTTTTACAGAACATTAGCATTT
Organism: Chrysolina americana; assembly: GCA_958502065.1. Taxonomy (NCBI): domain Eukaryota; kingdom Metazoa; phylum Arthropoda; class Insecta; order Coleoptera; family Chrysomelidae; genus Chrysolina; species Chrysolina americana. Next base: position 64,678,065 of record OY293418.1, on the reverse strand, counting down.
TCGAGTTGAAAATATTCGTTTCTTCACAAGTTCCTTTTTTAAGGTGAACCTTGTATCGGGACATATACAAATCATATATTTTTGGATTCAGCATTAAATTTTGCGTATGTAGTGCTAATTTGAAGTAGATCCGATGATTTTAAAATTTTCATTATTTTTAGGGGTCAACCCCTAATGGTTATTTCGATTATTCATTTCCAATCTTCATTCAACTTGACATCAACAGAGTATACTAATTCCGTCATTCTGAATCGATTGGAGTTCGCAGAATTGTTCTATCTTGAACGGCTCTAGAGTTGAAAAGTTCTTCTGGAGTTGAGGAGGGTCTTTTCACTCCATAAATTCATTTCCGTAACTTTTTTCATGAATTTTCTCAAAATTCAGCCTTTTTTAAATATGCATACCGAATTTGAAGTCGATTTCAGGTCAAGGGATGATTTCGTAGGCTTCATACAGAACATTTCATTCTCGAGTGGAAAATATTCGTTTCTTCATAAGTTCCTTTTTTAAGGAGAACCTTGTATCGGGACATATACAAATCATATATTTTTGGATTCAGCATTAAATTTTGAGTATGTATTGCTAATTTGAAGTAGATCCGATGATTTTATAACTTTTATGATTTTTAGGGGTCCACCCCTTAGGTTTTAATTTGTGCATTCATTTTCATTCTTCAATAATCTTGAAATCGACAGAATATACTAACTTCATCATTCTGAATCGATTGGATTTCGCAGAATCGTTCTATCTTGAACGGTTCTAGAGTTGAAAAGTTCTTCTGGAGTTGAGGAGGGTCATTTCACTCCATAAATTCTTTTCCGTAACTTTTTTCATGAATTTTCTCAAAATTCAGCAATTTCTAAATATGCATACCGAATTTGAAGTCGATTTCAGGTCAAGGGATGATTTCGTAGGCTTCATACAGAACATTTCATTCTCGAGTGGAAAATATTCGTTTCTTCATAAGTTCCTTTTTAAGGTGAACCTTGTATCGGGACATACAAATCATATGATTTTGGATTCAGCATTAAATTTTGCATATGTAGTGCTAATTTGAAGAAGATCCGATGATTTTATAATTTTCATGATTTTTAGGGGTCAACCCTTATGGTTTTTTCGAGTATTCATTTCCAATCTTCATTCAACTTGACATCAACAGAGTATACTAATTCCGTCATTCTGAATCGATTGGAGTTCGCAGAATTGTTCTATCTTGAACGGTTCTAGAGTTGAAAAGTTCTTCTGGAGTTGAGGAGGGTCATTTCACTCCATAAATTCTTTTCCGTAACTTTTTTCTTGAATTTTCTCAAAATTCAGCCTTTTTTAAATATGCATACCGAATTTGAAGTCGATTTCAGGTCAAGGGATGATTTCGTAGGCTTCATACAGAACATTTCATTCTCGAGTGGAAAATATTCGTTTCTTCATAAGTTCCTTTTTTAAGGAGAACCTTGTATCGGGACATATACAAATCATATATTTTTGGATTCAGCATTAAATTCTGCGTGTGTAGTGCTAATTTGAAGTAGATCCGATGATTTTAAAATTTTCATTATTTTTAGGGGTCAACCCCTTAGGGTTTTTTTTGAGCATTCACTTTTATTATTCAATCAACTTGACATCAACAGAGTATACTAATTCCGTCATCCTGAATCGATTGGAGTTCGCAGAATTGCTCTATCTTGAACGGTTCTAGAGTTGAAAAGTTCTTCTGGAGTTGAGGAGGGTCATTTCACTCCATAAAATCTTTTCCGTAACTTTTTTCGTGAATTTTCTCAAAATTCAGCTTTTTTTTAAAAAGCATACCGAATTTGAAGTCGATTTCAGGTCAAGGGATGATTTCGTAAGCTTCATACAGAACATTTCATTCTCGAGTGGAAAATATTCGTTTCTTCATAAGTTCCTTTTTTAAGGAGAACCTTGTATCGGGACATATACAAATCATATACTTTTAGATTCAGCATTAAATTTTGCATATGTAGTGCTAATTTGAAGAAGATCCGATGATTTTATAATTTTCATGATTTTTAGGGGTCTACCCCTTAGGGTTTTTTTGGAGCATTCACTTTTATTATTCAATCAACTTGACATCAACAGAGTATACTAATTCCATCATTCTGAATCGATTGGAGTTCGCAGAATTGCTCTATCTTGAACCGTTCTAGAGTTGCAAAGTTCATGTGAAGTTGAGAAGGGTCATTTCTCTCCAAATATTCTTTTCCGTAAATTTTTTCATGAAATTTTCCAGAATTCAGCCTTTTTCAAATATGCACACCGAATTTGAAGTCGATTTCAGGTCAATGGAAGATTTCGTAGGCTTTTTACAGAACATTAGCATTTTCGAGTTGAAAATATTCGTTTCTTCATACGTTTCTTTTTTAAGTTGAACCTTGTATCGGTACATATACAAATCATATAATTTTGGATTCAGCATTAAATTTTGCATATGTAGTGCTAATTTGAAGAAGATCCGATGATTTTATAATTTTCATGATTTTTAGGGGTCAACCCTTATGGTTTTTTCGAGTATTCATTTCCAATCTTCATTCAACTTGACATCAACAGAGTATACTAATTCCGTCATTCTGAATCGATTGGAGTTCGCAGAATTGTTCTATCTTGAACGGTTCTAGAGTTGAAAAGTTCTTCTGGAGTTGAGGAGGGTCATTTCACTCCATAAATTCTTTTCCGTAACTTTTTTCTTGAATTTTCTCAAAATTCAGCCTTTTTTAAATATGCATACCGAATTTGAAGTCGATTTCAGGTCAAGGGATGATTTCGTAGGCTTCATACAGAACATTTCATTCTCGAGTGGAAAATATTCGTTTCTTCATAAGTTCCTTTTTTAAGGAGAACCTTGTATCGGGACATATACAAATCATATATTTTTGGATTCAGCATTAAATTCTGCGTGTGTAGTGCTAATTTGAAGTAGATCCGATGATTTTAAAATTTTCATTATTTTTAGGGGTCAACCCCTTAGGGTTTTTTTTGAGCATTCACTTTTATTATTCAATCAACTTGACATCAACAGAGTATACTAATTCCGTCATCCTGAATCGATTGGAGTTCGCAGAATTGCTCTATCTTGAACGGTTCTAGAGTTGAAAAGTTCTTGTGGAGTTGAGGAGGGTCATTTCACTCCATAAAATCTTTTCCGTAACTTTTTTCGTGAATTTTCACAAAATTCAGCTTTTTTTTAAAAAGCATACCGAATTTGAAGTCGATTTCAGGTCAAGGGATGATTTCGTAAGCTTCATACAGAACATTTCATTCTCGAGTTGAAAATATTCGTTTCTTCACAAGTTCCTTTTTTAAGGTGAACCTTGTATCGGGACATATACAAATCATATATTTTTGGATTCAGCATTAAATTTTGCGTATGTAGTGCTAATTTGAAGTAGATCCGTTGATTTTAAAATTTTCATTATTTTTAGGGGTCAACCCCTAATGGTTATTTCGATTATTCATATCCAATCTTCATTCAACTTGACATCAACAGAGTATACTAATTCCGTCATTCTGAATCGATTGGAGTTCGCAGAATTGTTCTATCTTGAACGGATCTAGAGTTGAAAAGTTCTTCTGGAGTCGAGGAGGGTCATTTCACTCCATAAATTCTTTTCCGTAAATTTTTTCATGAAATTTTCCAGAATTCAGCCTTTTTCAAATATGCACACCGAATTTGAAGTCGATTTCAGGTCAATGGAAGATTTCGTAGGCTTTTTACAGAACATTAGCATTTTCGAGTTGAAAATATTCGTTTCTTCACAAGTTCCTTTTTTAAGGTGAACCTTGTATCGGGACATATACAAATCATATATTTTTGGATTCAGCATTAAATTTTGCGTATGTAGTGCTAATTTGAAGTAGATCCGATGATTTTAAAATTTTCATTATTTTTAGGGGTCAACCCCTAATGGTTATTTCGATTATTCATTTCCAATCTTCATTCAACTTGACATCAACAGAGTATACTAATTCCGTCATTCTGAATCGATTGGAGTTCGCAGAATTGTTCTATCTTGAACGGTTCTAGAGTTGAAAAGTTCTTCTGGAGTTGAGGAGGGTCATTTCACTACATAAATTCTTTTCCGTAACTTTTTTCGTGAATTTTCTCAAAATTCAGCTTTTTTTAAAAAAGCATACCGAATTTGAAGTCGATTTCAGGTCAAGGGATGATTTCGTAGGCTTCATACAGAACATTTCATTCTCGAGTTGAAAATATTCGTTTCTTCATAAGTTCCTTTTTCAAGGTGAACCTTGAATCGGGACATATACAAATCATATATTTTTGGATTCAGCATTAAATTTTGCGTATGTAGTGCTAACTTGAAGAAGATCCGATGATTTTATAATTTTCATGATTTTTAGGGGTCTACCCCTTAGGGTTTTTTTTGAGCATTCACTTTTATTATTCAATCAACTTGACATCAACAGAGTATACTAATTCCATCATTCTGAATCGATTGGAGTTCGCAGAATTGCTCTATCTTGAACCGTTCTAGAGTTGAAAAGTTCATGTGAAGTTGAGAAGGGTCATTTCTCTATAAACATTCTTTTCCGTAAATTTTTTCATGAAATTTTCCAGAATTCAGCCTTCTTCAAATATGCACACCGAATTTTAAGTCGATTTCAGGTCAATGGAAGATTTCGTAGTCTTTTTACAGAACATTAGCATTTTCGAGTTGAACATATTCGTTTCTTCATACGTTCCTTTTTTAAGTTGAACCTTGTATCGGTATACAAATCATATATTTTTGGATTCAGCATTAAATTTTGTGTATGTAGTGCTAATTTGAAGAAGATCCGATGATTTTAAAATTTTCATTATTTTTAGGGGTCAACCCCTTATGGTTTTTTCGAGTATTCACTTCCAATCTTCAATCAACTTGACATCAACAGAGTATACTAATTCCGTCATTCTGAATCGATTGGAGTTCGCAGAATTGTTCTATCTTGAACGGTTCTAGAGTTGAAAAGTTCTTCTGGAGTTGAGGAGGGTCATTTCACTCCATAAATTCTTTTCCGTAACTTTTTTCATGAAATTTTCCAGAATTTAGCCTTTTGCAAATATGCACACCGAATTTTAAGTCGATTTCAGGTCAATGGAAGATTTCGTAGGCTTTTTACAGAACATTAGCAATTTCGAGTTGAAAATATTCGTTTCTTCACAAGTTCCTTTTTTAAGGTGAACCTTGTATCGGGACATATACAAATCATATATTTTTGGATTCAGCATTAAATTTTGCATATGTAGTGCTAATTTGAAGTAGATCCGATGATTTTAAAATTTTCATTATTTTTAGGGGTCAACCCCTAATGGTTATTTCGATTATTCATTTCCAATCTTCATTCAACTTGACATCAACAGAGTATACTAATTCCGTCATTCTGAATCGATTGGAGTTCGCAGAATTGTTCTATCTTGAACGGTTCTAGAGTTGAAAAGTTCTTTTGGATTTGAGGAGGGTCATTTCACTCCATAAATTCATTTCCGTAAATTTTTTCATGAAATATTCCAGAATTTAGCCTTTTTCAAATATGCACATCGAATTTGAAGTCGATTTCAGGTCAATGGAAGATTTCGTAGGCTTTTTACAGAACATTAGCATTTTCGAGTTGAAAATATTCGTTTTTCATACGTTCCTCTTTTAAGTTGAACCTTGTATCGGTACATATACAGATCATATATTTTTGGATTCAGCATTGAATTTTGTATATGTAGTGCTAATTTGAAGAAGATGCGATGATTTTATAATTTTCATGATTTTTAGGGGTTGAAATCAACAGAGTATACTAATTCCTTCATTCTGAATCGATTAGAGTTCGCAGAATTGCTCTATCTTGAACCGTTTTAGAGTTGAAAAGTTCATGTGAAGTTGAGAAGGGTCATTTCTCTATAAACATTCTTTTCCGTAAATTTTTTCATGAAATTTTCCAGAATTCAGCCTTCTTCAAATATGCACACCGAATTTTAAGTCGATTTCAGGTCAATGGAAGATTTCGTAGTCTTTTTACAGAACATTAGCATTTTCGAGTTGAAAATATTCGTTTCCTTATACGTTCCTTTTTTAAGTTGAACCTTGTATCGGTATACAAATCATATATTTTTGGATTCAGCATTAAATTTTGTGTATGTAGTGCTAATTTGAAGAAGATCCGATGATTTTAAAATTTTCATTATTTTTAGGGGTCAACCCCTTATGGTTTTTTCGAGTATTCACTTCCAATCTTCAATCAACTTGACATCAACAGAGTATACTAATTCCGTCATTCTGAATCGATTGGAGTTCGCAGAATTGTTCTATCTTGAACGGTTCTAGAGTTGAAAAGTTCTTCTGGAGTTGAGGAGGGTCATTTCACTCCATAAATTCTTTTCCGTAACTTTTTTCATGAATTTTCTCAAAATTCAGCCTTTTTTAAATATGCATACCGAATTTGAAGTCGATTTCAGGTCAAGGGATGATTTTGTAGGCTTCATACAGAACATTTCATTCTCGAGTTGAAAATATTCGTTTCTTCATAAGTTCCTTTTTCAAGGTGAACCTTGTATCGGGACATATACAAATCATATACTTTTAGATTCAGCATTAAATTTTGCATATGTAGTGCTAATTTGAAGAAGATCCGATGATTTTATAATTTTCATGATTTTTAGGGGTCTACCCCTTAGGGTTTTTTTTGAGCATTCACTTTTATTATTCAATCAACTTGACATCAACAGAGTATACTAATTCCATCATTCTGAATCGATTGGAGTTCGCAGAATTGCTCTATCTTGAACCGTTCTAGAGTTGAAAAGTTCATGTGAAGTTGAGAAGGGTCATTTCTCTCCAAATATTCTTTTCCGTAAAGTTTTTCATGAAATTTTCCAGAACTTAGCCTTTTGCAAATATGCACACCGAATTTGAAGTCGATTTCAGGTCAATGGAAGATTTCGTAGGCTTTTTACAGAACATTAGCATTTTCGAGTTGAAAATATTCGTTTCTTCATACGTTTCTTTTTTAAGTTGAACCTTGTATCGGTACATATACAAATCATATATTTTTGGATTCAGCATTAAATTTTGCGTATGTAGTGCTAATTTGAAGAAGATCCGATGATTTTATAATTTTCATGATTTTTAGGGTTTTTTTTGGAGCATTCACTTTTATTATTCAATCAACTTGACATCAACAGAGTATACTAATTCCATCATTCTGAATCGATTGGAGTTCGCAGAATTGCTCTATCTTGAACCGTTCTAGAGTTGCAAAGTTCATGTGAAGTTGAGAAGGGTCATTTCTCTCCAAATATTCTTTTCCGTAAATTTTTTCATGAAATTTTCCAGAATTCAGCCTTTTTCAAATATGCACACCGAATTTGAAGTCGATTTCAGGTCAATGGAAGATTTCGTAGGCTTTTTACAGAACATTAGCATTTTCGAGTTGAAAATATTCGTTTCTTCATACGTTTCTTTTTTAAGTTGAACCTTGTATCGGTACATATACAAATCATATATTTTTGGATTCAGCATTAAATTTTGCGTATGTAGTGCTAATTTGAAGAAGATCCGATGATTTTATAATTTTCATGATTTTTAGGGGTCTACCCCTTAGGGTTTTTTTTGAGCATTCACTTTTATTATTCAATCAACTTGACATCAACAGAGTATACTAATTCCATCATTCTGAATCGATTGGAGTTCGCAGAATTGCTCTATCTTGAACCGTTCTAGAGTTGAAAAGTTCATGTGAAGTTGAGAAGGGTCATTTCTCTCCAAATATTCTTTTCCGTAAATTTTTTCATGAAATTTTCCAGAATTCAGCCTTTTTCAAATATGCACACCGAATTTGAAGTCGATTTCAGGTCAATGGAAGATTTCGTAGGCTTTTTACAGAACATTAGCATTTTCGAGTTGAAAATATTCGTTTCTTCACAAGTTCCTTTTTTAAGGTGAACCTTGTATCGGGACATATACAAATCATATATTTTTGGATTCAGCATTAAATTTTGCGTATGTAGTGCTAATTTGAAGTAGATCCGATGATTTTAAAATTTTCATTATTTTTAGGGGTCAACCCCTAATGGTTATTTCGATTATTCATTTCCAATCTTCATTCAACTTGACATCAACAGAGTATACTAATTCCGTCATTCTGAATCGATTGGAGTTCGCAGAATTGTTCTATCTTGAACGGTTCTAGAGTTGAAAAGTTCTTCTGGAGTTGAGGAGGGTCATTTCACTACATAAATTCTTTTCCGTAACTTTTTTCGTGAATTTTCTCAAAATTCAGCTTTTTTTAAAAAAGCATACCGAATTTGAAGTCGATTTCAGGTCAAGGGATGATTTCGTAGGCTTCATACAGAACATTTCATTCTCGAGTTGAAAATATTCGTTTCTTCATAAGTTCCTTTTTCAAGGTGAACCTTGAATCGGGACATATACAAATCATATATTTTTGGATTCAGCATTAAATTTTGCGTATGTAGTGCTAACTTGAAGAAGATCCGATGATTTTATAATTTTCATGATTTTTAGGGGTCTACCCCTTAGGGTTTTTTTTGAGCATTCACTTTTATTATTCAATCAACTTGACATCAACAGAGTATACTAATTCCATCATTCTGAATCGATTGGAGTTCGCAGAATTGCTCTATCTTGAACCGTTCTAGAGTTGAAAAGTTCATGTGAAGTTGAGAAGGGTCATTTCTCTATAAACATTCTTTTCCGTAAATTTTTTCATGAAATTTTCCAGAATTCAGCCTTCTTCAAATATGCACACCGAATTTTAAGTCGATTTCAGGTCAATGGAAGATTTCGTAGTCTTTTTACAGAACATTAGCATTTTCGAGTTGAACATATTCGTTTCTTCATACGTTCCTTTTTTAAGTTGAACCTTGTATCGGTATACAAATCATATATTTTTGGATTCAGCATTAAATTTTGTGTATGTAGTGCTAATTTGAAGAAGATCCGATGATTTTAAAATTTTCATTATTTTTAGGGGTCAACCCCTTATGGTTTTTTCGAGTATTCACTTCCAATCTTCAATCAACTTGACATCAACAGAGTATACTAATTCCGTCATTCTGAATCGATTGGAGTTCGCAGAATTGTTCTATCTTGAACGGTTCTAGAGTTGAAAAGTTCTTCTGGAGTTGAGGAGGGTCATTTCACTCCATAAATTCTTTTCCGTAACTTTTTTCATGAAATTTTCCAGAATTTAGCCTTTTGCAAATATGCACACCGAATTTTAAGTCGATTTCAGGTCAATGGAAGATTTCGTAGGCTTTTTACAGAACATTAGCATTTTCGAGTTGAAAATATTCGTTTCTTCATTCGTTCCTTTTTTAAGTTGAACCTTGTATCGGTACATATACAGATCATATATTTTTGGATTCAGCATTAAATTTTGCGTATGTAGTGCTAATTTGAAGAAGATCCGATGATTTTATAATTTTCATGATTTTTAGGGTTTTTTTTGAGCATTCACTTTTATTATTCAATCAACTTGAAATCAACAGAGTATACTAATTCCTTAATTCTGAATCGATTGGAGTTCGCAGAATTGTTCTATCTTGAACGGTTCTAGAGTTGAAAAGTTCTTCTGGAGTTGAGGAGGGTCATTTCACTCCATATATTCTTTTCCGTAACTTTTTTCATGAAATTTTCCAGAATTTAGCCTTTTGCAAATATGCACACCGAATTTTAAGTCGATTTCAGGTCAATGGAAGATTTCGTAGGCTTTTTACAGAACATTAGCAATTTCGAGTTGAAAATATTCGTTTCTTCACAAGTTCCTTTTTTAAGGTGAACCTTGTATCGGGACATATACAAATCATATATTTTTGGATTCAGCATTAAATTTTGCATATGTAGTGCTAATTTGAAGTAGATCCGATGATTTTAAAATTTTCATTATTTTTAGGGGTCAACCCCTAATGGTTATTTCGATTATTCATTTCCAATCTTCATTCAACTTGACATCAACAGAGTATACTAATTCCGTCATTCTGAATCGATTGGAGTTCGCAGAATTGTTCTATCTTGAACGGTTCTAGAGTTGAAAAGTTCTTTTGGATTTGAGGAGGGTCATTTCACTCCATAAATTCATTTCCGTAAATTTTTTCATGAAATATTCCAGAATTTAGCCTTTTTCAAATATGCACATCGAATTTGAAGTCGATTTCAGGTCAATGGAAGATTTCGTAGGCTTTTTACAGAACATTAGCATTTTCGAGTTGAAAATATTCGTTTTTCATACGTTCCTCTTTTAAGTTGAACCTTGTATCGGTACATATACAGATCATATATTTTTGGATTCAGCATTGAATTTTGTATATGTAGTGCTAATTTGAAGAAGATGCGATGATTTTATAATTTTCATGATTTTTAGGGGTTGAAATCAACAGAGTATACTAATTCCTTCATTCTGAATCGATTAGAGTTCGCAGAATTGCTCTATCTTGAACCGTTTTAGAGTTGAAAAGTTCATGTGAAGTTGAGAAGGGTCATTTCTCTATAAACATTCTTTTCCGTAAATTTTTTCATGAAATTTTCCAGAATTCAGCCTTCTTCAAATATGCACACCGAATTTTAAGTCGATTTCAGGTCAATGGAAGATTTCGTAGTCTTTTTACAGAACATTAGCATTTTCGAGTTGAAAATATTCGTTTCCTTATACGTTCCTTTTTTAAGTTGAACCTTGTATCGGTATACAAATCATATATTTTTGGATTCAGCATTAAATTTTGTGTATGTAGTGCTAATTTGAAGAAGATCCGATGATTTTAAAATTTTCATTATTTTTAGGGGTCAACCCCTTATGGTTTTTTCGAGTATTCACTTCCAATCTTCAATCAACTTGACATCAACAGAGTATACTAATTCCGTCATTCTGAATCGATTGGAGTTCGCAGAATTGTTCTATCTTGAACGGTTCTAGAGTTGAAAAGTTCTTCTGGAGTTGAGGAGGGTCATTTCACTCCATAAATTCTTTTCCGTAACTTTTTTCATGAATTTTCTCAAAATTCAGCCTTTTTTAAATATGCATACCGAATTTGAAGTCGATTTCAGGTCAAGGGATGATTTTGTAGGCTTCATACAGAACATTTCATTCTCGAGTTGAAAATATTCGTTTCTTCATAAGTTCCTTTTTCAAGGTGAACCTTGTATCGGGACATATACAAATCATATATTTTTGGATTCAGCATTAAATTTTGCATATGTAGTGCTAATTTGAAGAAGATCCGATGATTTTATAATTTTCATGATTTTTAGGGGTCTACCCCTTAGGGTTTTTTTTGAGCATTCACTTTTATTATTCAATCAACTTGACATCAACAGAGTATACTAATTCCATCATTCTGAATCGATTGGAGTTCGCAGAATTGCTCTATCTTGAACCGTTCTAGAGTTGAAAAGTTCATGTGAAGTTGAGAAGGGTCATTTCTCTCCAAATATTCTTTTCCGTAAAGTTTTTCATGAAATTTTCCAGAATTTAGCCTTTTGCAAATATGCACACCGAATTTGAAGTCGATTTCAGGTCAATGGAAGATTTCGTAGGCTTTTTACAGAACATTAGCATTTTCGAGTTGAAAATATTCGTTTCTTCATACGTTCCTTTTTTAAGTTGAACCTTGTATCGGTACATATACAGATCATATATTTTTGGATTCAGCATTAAATTTTGCATATGTAGTGCTAATTTGAAGAAGATCCGATGATTTTATAATTTTCATGATTTTTAGGGTTTTTTTTGAGCATTCACTTTTATTATTCAATCAACTTGAAATCAACAGAGTATACTAATTCCTTCATTCTGAATCGATTAGAGTTCGCAGAATTGCTCTATCTTGAACCGTTCTAGAGTTGAAAAGTTCATGTGAAGTTGAGAATGGTCATTTCTCTCCAAACATTCTTTTCCGTAAATTTTTTCATGAAATTTTCCAGAATTCAGCCTTCTTCAAATATGCACACCGAATTTTAAGTCGATTTCAGTTCAATGGAAGATTTCGTAGTCTTTTTACAGAACATTAGCATTTTCGAGTTGAAAATATTCGTTTCTTTATACGTTCCTTTTTTAAGTTAAACCTTGTATCGGTTCATATACAATTCATATATTTTTGGATTCAGCATGTAGTGCTAATTTGAAGAAGATCCGATGATTTTATAATTTTCATGATTTTTTGGGGTCTACCCCTTATGGTATTTTCGAGTATTCACTTCCAATCTTCAATCAACTTGAAATCAACAGATTATACTAATTCCATCATTTTGAATCGATTGGAGTTCGCAGAATTGCTCTATCTGAACTGTTCTAGAGTTGGAAAGTTCATCTAGAGTTGAGAAGGGTCATTTCAATCCATACATTCTTTTCCAGATTTTTCATCAACTTCTACAAAATTCAGCTTTTTTTTATTATGCACACCAAATTTGAAGTCAATATCAGGTCAATGGAAAATTTCGTAAGCATTTTACAAATCATCTTCCTTTTCGAAAATATCATTTTCTTCATTCTTACTATTACGGTAAATTCTCAATAATATGCAGGGTGTTTCATTTGAAATAATCAACTGTCAGTCATTTCTTCAAGCAAACGGTAAAACTATATTTCTCCACCACCCTGTATTGAAGTAACTCCAATCCAAATTTCAATACCATAGTTTTTCATAACTCACAGTTATCAGAATTTTTAGAGGTCATGATTTCCTAAGAAAAAATTTAAATTAATTTTTATTTGAAAATTGGCAATTGTTGGAGATTTCAAAATTAATATTAAATACAGAGTATTCTATTTGAAAAATCAACCTACCAGATGGTAGATAATGTCTGGATATGTGAATCAGTCTATAAACACCATTCGGAAAATTTGAATATTGCTAACCATTTTTGAAATGAAATTGGTTCCCCATATAAAATACTTGAAAAAATGTATGGTCTCCAATTATTTATAATGTAATACACATATGAACAACATTTTGTTATAGAACTATAGATATTTTATAAACATAATTTTTTGGATGCACTTTCTCAGTTGTAATTTAAAACCGTCTGTCACTCATAAGCGATGCTTCGTGACATATTACTTTTATTTGTTATCCATTTAGTTACTTTTATATACTGTGTTCGCATGTTATCGTCAATGAACGTTGTTTATTATATTTATTTATCATAAATTATCATTATTTTCGGTTTTAATCGAAAATTACCATGTGCGTAACTATACACAGCGAAGGAATTGTCAAAACTCTCCCGGGGTGCTCAAATCTGTTGTGCATGCAACTATAATTGCAATAACAACTCCTTGCATGGTGCACCCTAGCGAAAATTCGATAAACTTAGAAAGTATCAAAGTTCATGTAAACCGCTAAATTCTGGATTAATTTCCTCATCAAACTCCCTCCAGGCTTGCCTCTAACTTCGGCACGAAGTTCTGCAACAAAACTCCCGATAGTAAGATTTACACCAGCGAAATTACAATTCTCGTAAGCCTTTATTAAAATTTAACTGGTGACGGAAATTGATACTAATTTCACTTCGAAATAAGTTCATGGTTCAGTTGATGAAGTTGTTTCGCCTTTCTTATTATACTTAGTACGATTCAGAATTTGAGGAAAGTGGGAACACAACTTTGATAGAACGAGTGCGATCTTAGATGAACTGATTTGGGATTCAAATATGAAGTCAACTATTTGTATGAACTTGTTTTCCGACATAGTTTTGGCATTTTTGCCTTTCACTAATATATTTCAAAAACATACGTTTCACGCTAACACAGAAATATTTTCAGGAATCAAAATCATTCTTAATAATATAGTCAATGATTAGAAAAAGATGCTATGAGGTTCTCTATAATGCAATGAAAACTTATACTCAATGAGTACCTGCGCCTGTTTTTGAAAGATTTTTGAATTATAAAAAAACAGGTAAGTGAAACTCGCTTTTTCATGAAACATCACATTCAGGACATAGGCAGTTAGAAATTTCGTCTTTAGCATCAGTCATACACACTCTTCTTGGACATGTCTCTCACGAATGAGAAATCATTTTGATCACGGTCGATAATACCCTTCTCTCACATTTCCACAAACACAACTACTTCCTATCATTGGTGCAATGTTCCTCGAGAACACAGTCGCGAGTGCTGATTGTAATGAAACAATTGAATAATGTTATGTTAAGAAAGAACGAGTAATTAAATAGAACTTAATTGCGTTACTGATCCTACCGACTGCGCCATGTTATGTTGAGAAAGAACGAGTTATTAAATATAACTTTATTGCGTCACTATCATATTGACAGTCAATCATATTCCTCTCTCCAGTGCATCACAAATATTATATGAAATGACCACTTGCATTTTTCGAAGTTTATTCCTCTCATCAGTGCTAGGGTAGGTCAGACAACAACATGTTCCATAAAACGAGCGATAACATCCAGAAGTCATCTAGTTTTTCCCTACGAATGAAGCTGCGACTTGCAAGAAGTCAGTCGCAGCGCAATCCACCATCGATTTATTTATGACATTCACTCTTGATGTATCGATTTCTCAATGAATGTTTGAAGTTTCAATATCTACATATATTTTTGTATCCTTCATATCGGGTATCAAACTTGGCGCAGTCGGTAGGATACGAACCTACGATCAATACTGCTTCTGTTTCGTCCCCTGATCTTCGGTTGGAGTGGAACTATCATGTAGATATATTTTTGTCGAAATATTCTGAGCTGCTACTATCGGTATTAGTGTTTCCAGAACGCTATCTTCCGACACGAAATGGGTTGGAGTGGAAGAGGCATTTTCAATACTTTTTGGTGGAACTAGGAGGACCAGGGCCAATGCTAGAATAGCTTGTGCGAACCAGGAGAAGAAAATCAAATTTTCTTCCAAAGAAGAGGTTAAAGAAGCTCAAGAGGCCTACTTTGAAGAGAAGGTCTAGAGGCATTGCAGGATTGATAAAATATTTTGACTTTGAAATTTTTTCCTACTTCTTTAGTACGTTACAAGTTTTTCAATACTTTCTCGTAGATGGCGTTTTGATATTTATTTCAATCAATTTCAGTCACAGAATCATCTACACCTCACATCAAAGGCATGTATTATTTTCTTTTTAGTTCATTTGAATAGAGCTTTTTGATATTTTTCGAATATCGTAAACATTCTCAAACAAACTCAGAAATCAATGTGAGAACAGCATCTATTGGAAAAAAGAGTAAACATTCATTCACCTAATATATTCTCACACAAAGTATCAAATTTTCAAGCCTCCTAAAAATTGAAGAATATCCTGTAGAAATCTCCGAAGCACTAGATGGAGGAAAACAAACCGCTAGTCTTTTCCTCTCATTTCAGACCTAAATCACGACTGCTGGAACGAGATTCCGCAAAATTAGCTTTAAACAATATCCTCCTCCCTTCCCGAAATGGGAAATCCATTCACGAATACGCCGCCACTCTCTCAAAAGGGGAGACTTGAAGTGTTGTGCAAAATGAAAAATAAATCCAGAGGTCTTATTTCCACTGACCTATATATTCCGGTAAGGATTTCAAGGCAGGAAAGCAGGAAATTGAATGAGTGAGTTTAGGAGTTGGCAAATATCTCGGGTACGGATACCAGAAAGTTTTATATTTGGTGAAGCTTTCCTGCACATTTCCCGCATCTTCCTCTCAATGAGCTAACTATATGGAAGGAAACTTTTGAATAAGGAACGAATCTTCATTAAGAGTAATCAAGAGTTATGTGTTTAGTCAAAATTCTTTATCTTTTTGGTGTGGGTGTAATATAGAATCATGGCGTTTTGTGATTTCACTTGATACTGACATACAGAGTTTTTCCAGGAGAACGATACATTTGTTTTCATTAATAACTTCGGAAATTGACCTATTGACATTCTGTAGATATTGAGATCAAAGAAATTTAGCTTTAATGACAGTTTTAATTACTTAGCAGGGTGCTTGGGAAATGGATGCAGCCTGATGTCTATCGTGTACCACCTACCCATTTGGCTATTGCCAAGACAGGTATTCATTAATTATTATACTATTCAAATCATAATGTCACTTCCGTAATATTGCCCTGTCTATCGCCATGATATGTACTTACTGATGATAAGCTAATTTAGTTGGTTCCCTTATTGGATCCTAGTCGGTTTGCCAATATACGTGGATTGTATATTCTAGATAAAAAAACACAATTCATTGTATGTAAAAAGAATAACAATGTCTTGATTCGTTGTGGTATTCAATGAACAGGATACCCTGATGATTCGTGTGGAATTGTGTAGAGAGATTCACTTGACTATAAGAATATGTTGGTCTCCAATGTTCGAAACACCCAAAGGAGGTAGTTTGATTTATTGCAGGTGAAAAGCATATTACTGAATTTTCTCAAGATTATTCGTCAGATTTGTACAATATTGCAGTATCGTCCGCAAAACCCAAAATGTTACATTTGCTTTTCAATGAAAATACGCAATTCACGTAAATATTGAATAGTATGGGCTCCAAAACTGTGCCTTGGGGTACATCACTTGTAACTTTTCCTGTGGACACTCAATACACCGTCTTCACACTGAGATAACTTTTGAATAAGTCTGAAGTATTATTTTTTGTGACAATATCCTCCAGTGTTTGGAACAGTATATCAATAGGCCTTTCATGCTCACAGTACGGCAAATTACCGCAAATTCAAGACGAGCTCACCACACACTAAATCAAGGCGTACTGTTTACCATTAAACAGCACTGTCTTGGTAGGATACGAATGCTGGTGGCTGCAAAAAAGTCACCAGTGAGGCGGGCGCGAATCATCGCGGAAAACATGAAGTTCCGCGATAAACCTTCTCGCCTATTCCAAGAGTCTCCATGTGTTGTGGATATTCCGCTGGCGGCTAATCGGGTAGAAACCTCCTGGAAGGGCTTTTATGAATTTCCGCAACCACTCAACGTAGATACTACAGCCCTAGAGCAGTTCAAACCTCCCTGCAGTCTGAGCTGAATGAAATGCGCAATCTTGTATCTCCGGAAGAATTTCGTCGAGGTCATAAAGGCTCGAATAAATTTGCTGCTACTGATGGGCTAAATATTGAATGTTCCATATCCTCCAAAGCATGTGATATGCATATTTCAGGAATATTCAAAACATATTCCAGGAATATCCTAGAACACGGCACAAGCTATTTATATGTTTTCTTGCCATAAAAATAAGCCAGAAATATATTTTTGTATGCTTCTTGAAGATGAATGCAGAACATATCCAGGGTGTCTAGTTTATATATGGAATAAACTACCCTTGATATATCAAATATGAGGTCCAATGTAGTATTATTTTGAGTAAGAATTAAAAATTAAATACAGAAAAAATTATTTATTGCATAAACGACACAACATGCATATGTATTCTGATACACTCTCATGGCAATTAACAAGACTTTGTAAATTCAGTTCTGCATTGACACTAACACAAATTACTCGAATCGGTCTCATTGCACTTTTCAGATCTTCAGGATCTTTGTTTTCCTTAATCTTAAAAAAAAACAATTAGAAGAAAATAAACCTCGTTGTGAAATAATTTACTTACAGTGTTCTATTGCAACTCTCAGAAGCTTAGATCAGGAAAATAGTATGTTCTTCTTCGACTTCTCAGTAAATTGCTATGTGGGTGGTATATACATTCATAAATTGGAAAAATAATTCTAAGAGTTTTGGTCTAATGGCTAGATGGGGGCAACAGATTCCGAACAACGTACGAAAATAGGATGAAAAACGGACTGAATATCAAGATCTTCTCTTTGAACTCTGCAGGCTTTACTCAAACCATTTTGTCAAATTGGTGGTTCTGATGATTGGGGTACTTGGTGAAATGATGGACGAAGTGTTCCTAAATTTGAACATTATGCCGTCCTGCCGTGATGCGGCAGCAATCTGAGCCGGACGTGTGCAGAAGGTCGTTATTCTTGGTTCACCATGTCTACTCAGAGCATATGATTCTCGGACTAAGTAATCACTGACCCCACGGACGTGGGGAGTGGTTACTAGGGTTAATGACACACCAGCGCGCCCTCCGGATGTATCTAGGCTCCGGCGTTTGGACCTGACTGCTAAATTCTTGACTTCCACTTAACCATGAATCACGCACACTTGTACAAAATAAGTTTTTATAATATTTTATTGGATTTTTAAGCTAAAATTCTTAAAAATATGTCTGGAACGACATATGAGGAATGAAAATTCAATTAGTACAAAGACGTATTTGTCGGAAAATAAATATGGAAATGTTTCGTTTATTCCACTTTGGGTACAAATCGGTTTTAAACATTTCTTTCCTTGTATATTTCCAGTTACGTAATCTCCATTTCCAAGAGGGAGCAGTTCTCATCAATATACCCAGAAATCTGATGCCATCGACTGAAAATAACAATTCTGCGAGATGCTGCAGAAACAGATTTCATATAATTGCGGATTCATGTCGGAGTATCGTTGGCGCATAATCTTGGCAACGCACATCATAACCATCCTAATACCCATTGATGACTGTAGCTGGAGGTTTCCGCAGCGAGGGTTCCTTAGGGACGTTAAATCAACGTTGTATTAATGGACAAGTTCCTTAATGACGGACCGCTGTTCACGGTAATGCGTGCTTCCGCTCCTCGTCTGATCCGGTTTGAATCTCCGATTACTGTTTGCTAAGAGGACATGATTCGACAACTGACCTGTTTGAACTGTATAATCTCGGCCGGTTCAGCCGGGGAGGGTGATTTGAATGTCAATCAACCTATCAGAAACATATTCGTTTCACGAGAACGGATACCCGTGGATATGAGGCAATCTTCCTAGAAAACTATAATGAAATAAAAAAAATATTCGCCAGCATCAAAATACGCTCCCCTTTAATGTTACTAAAATGGGGAATATGGACCAAGCATCTGACTGGAGAATAACTATCTTGATATCTATCATATCTATTTCAAAATCTAGTCGCGAAACATTTTCCTCTCAAAAGAGTCTGTGAAAACAGATCTAACATGCCGGTGAGGTGGTACACTAAACATTTAAGGGAAATGAGAGACCAACTATCAAACAACCCAGCCCATAGGGAAACTTTAAAAAAACTGAACAAAGAATACAAAAAATCTGTTATCGAAACGAAACGAAAAGCATATGATTCCTTCCTGTCAAACTCAAGCAATAAAATCAAAGATAGCTGGAGAGTTATACACTTTGAGAGTAATAAGAAAACTGTTAAAAACATGAGTGAAAATATCAATCCACTTGAATTCAATCTATTTTTTGTCACAATAGCAGAGATAATAATTGACCAGTTAGATATCAGAAACGACTATTCTAACCTTAATACAATTAATGACAAATCTGCTGGTTCTTTTTACTTTGAACCTGTCACAAACACCGTAGTTTTTAACGCGATTACCCTACTAAAAAACTTCAGCTGCCTTGACTCTTACGATTTAAACAGCAGAATAATCAAAGAATCCATACAGTTCTTAGTGAAACCTCTGACCATTTTATTTAATGCTTGTATACTCGAGGGAGTCTTTCCCGATGAGCTGAAGATCACAAATTTAATACCTGTCTTCAAAAAGGGATATATTGACATCTTGGAAAATTATCGTTCAATATCGATTATACCCTATTTTGGAAAACTGTTAATTCAAAATAGGTTGGAGGCTTACTTTGAAAGCAAACATCTTCTGGATTAAAAAAAATTGCTTGACCATCTAAACTCTACTTTTATTTATACACATATATATGTATTTGAACTTTGTACACTGACCTGCTACAAATGTAACGCTATCTATCTATCTATCTATCTATCTATCTATCTATCTATCTATCTATCTATCTATCTATCTATCTATCTATCTATCTATCTATCTATCTATCTATCTATCTATCTATCTATCTATCTATCTATCTATCTATCTATCTATCTATCTATCTATCTATCTATCTATCTATCTATCTATCTATCTATCTATCTATCTATCTATCTATCTATCTATCTATCTATCTATCTATCTATCTATCTATCTATCTATCTATCTATCTATCTATCTATCTATCTATCTATCTATCTATCTATCTATCTATCTATCTATCTATCTATCTATCTATCTATCTATCTATCTATCTATCTATCTATCTATCTATCTATCTATCTATCTATCTATCTATCTATCTATCTATCTATCTATCTATCTATCTATCTATCTATCTATCTATCTATCTATCTATCTATCTATCTATCTATCTATCTATCTATCTATCTATCTATCTATCTATCTATCTATCTATCTATCTATCTATCTATCTATCTATCTATCTATCTATCTATCTATCTATCTATCTATCTATCTATCTATCTATCTATCTATCTATCTATCTATCTATCTATCTATCTATCTATCTATCTATCTATCTATCTATCTATCTATCTATCTATCTATCTATCTATCTATCTATCTATCTATCTATCTATCTATCTATCTATCTATCTATCTATCTATCTATCTATCTATCAGGTTGCAAGAAAACTTTGGATGAATAACTGAAAATATGAAATTACAACGTTGAATGAAGAGTCTTATCTAGATCAAAATTAAATATAGAATTATCGAGTAGCCTTTGACCAACACAACTGAAACAAAATAATTAAACTGTTGCGGTTGAAATTGACGTATCGACATATCATTTGACATCTCGTCTAAAAAGTCAGGTGGTACATATATATCATTCATTCAAATATCAACTACACCAGCACCTGTACCAAAATGATAATGCAAGAAGATTTGATTGCAACTGGTTCTTTGGAAAATATTTGGAGGATGACACATTTCCATGCAAAATTATATATGCTGACGAAAGCCGTTTCACTAATTTCAGCAGAAATAATTAGCGATATTATTCTGATGCAAATTTACATGAAGGAAAGAACTCACCAAGAACGGTTTGGTTTCACTTATTGGAATGAGATTTCAAGGGACCTCATTTTAGTTCCTATACAGTACCTTGACAGGGGATAGGTGCATTGTTTTGACTGAAAATCTTCTGAAATTTTTTAAAATTCCCCTGTTCATTAATTTTTGAGGCATTATTCGGAATGAGCTCGTCAAAATAGATATAGAATAATTTGAAAAAAACCCAAATGGCATAACTTCAGTACTGACAAAATTATAACCAGACCAAGTAAAATTAATCTTGTAACTGAATTTCATGGCATAGATATTGAAAGTGATTTTAAATTTGATGAGTAATTGCTGCTCTAAGAAAATAAATGTCTTCTGCTTGCCTCGCAATAAATGTCTTATCTTGTGAATTCGATATGGAATTCTATTCTGGGGCCCTAGCAGCCAGGTTTTTTTGCAGAGTATTTTGTTATTCAGAAAAGAGCTTCGAAAATTATATTTGAATTGAAGATGCGAGATTCGCGTAGGCCACTTTTCTGCAATAACAAACGACTACCAATATTTGAAATTCTCATGAAACGGAAGTATTTTTACAGTTTTGAATAGTATTTTCTACTTAATTTTCTATATAGTTTCAGTTTCAGTTGATACGTCTAGAGTACTTCGACCACGCCACTGAAGATGACTGCCGAAGTTGCAGTCGAAACGTTTGGAGATTTAAACCAAAGAAGACCACGGCAAAACCCAGAAACCATCCAAAACACAATTTCTGGTATTTCTATATACACAGTACGTTTTATATTAGGAAATTCCAAAAAGTGTGTTCTTTTCCATTTCATGTTTTTGTTTTATTGAATACTTTTATTACTATCGGTATATGTTTTATCATAGTATTATATCATTATGTATATACGTTTTTACAAATGACACAGTTTGTCAAGAAAATAACATTTTAGACAATAAAGCACATTTATCTATCTATGTTTCATTTGAATACAAAATGAAATGTGACTATGCACCGAATATTATGCGTATATATATATAACGTCTACTGCAAACAAAATTAAATTCAATATCGAAACGCACTTATCTGTACCAATTTCGAAATGGACACATTAAATTTCAATTGGCTACAGTTGTGCCGTACAGGCGTTACATTGGATGACAATAAACTTTTTATAGATCTCATTTGAATACAGACTTAATTTGGTGAAAGTCTGGCAATTTTAATTCAGTTCGTAGTATAGGGGAGGTTGGTGGAATACTGAAGTAGGCTTGTATGAGTGACCGAAAGCCACTTTTTGAATGGTGACTTAAATTTCTCCCAACTGATCGAAGATATATATTAAATTTACAAGGAAACTATTTAGGATGAAATATGGGAAGTAAAACAACAAAATTAATTACTTTACAACTTTCAAATTGGTCGCACCCAAATTCAACCATTAAATCTAAATATTCAATAACAATTGTGATACATCTTATGAAAAACTTCCAAGTTTGAATGAATAACAGTGAAAGCCACTCTTCAAGATATACCGAATATTTTTTGACAATTCTTGCAAACAATCGAAACCATCAATTCAAACATTCACGTACGTTCAGGCCAATCATAGCATTATTATAATGGGAATTTTCTATCTTGAAAATTGCCGTGGGAATTTTTTGTGATACTTTTGATCTGACGTCTGTCATCAGTTTGCATGAAAAGTGAAAAATGATACGAAAACGGTTTAGTACATCGTCATTCGATGACATTTTGAGACAATCAACGAAAATGCATGTAAGAATACTATTTTGAGTATTGTTTCAATTTGGAAACAGTCTCAATTGATAACCTAGGGACGGAGAGAAAGCAATAGCTTTCAATCCAACAGAACAAAACAATGCTACGGAACCTGCAGCCAAGGACAAAACATCCATAATAATTGTATATTTCATGATGAGAACTTCAAATTCCAAACTTGTTTAGTGGTAAATTGTTGAAATAAAAATGTTATATAAATAGAGAATAAGGTCTATGATTGGGGCATTAAAAAATAATCTATCGAATATCACACGAGAGTTCGATAAAGAAGGAAATAATTCTCCAGTTTATTTCTCAAATTTGTTGCCATTTGGCAATAGCCACTCGAGCCCTTCGGGTTGGTATTACAACTGAATATATCGAAAATACGATGAATAATTTCATTTGATTACCTGAAACACTATAGCATAAATAATTCCAATTTTCTTGTTACAACAATATTCTGTTGGAGCTCCATTTTTCGTTACTGTTTATTTTATAATCATTTGAAAAAAATCGAGTAATTTTCAGACTGTGAATTCATCAACTATTCTGCTCATGATACCCAAATCGTGACCGTAAGTTTCGAATCGAAAGAGCTCATAATCACGTTTGATGCTGAATTCATGAAAGACGAAACTTGGCCTTCAGAAGATGAACCATAATTTTCTCATGGATTTCGTTCATGTTTGATCCTCAATGATTTGAATTCGATTCAAGAAAGTCATGAGGTTGCCAACTTTCAACTTTTATCACAGTCGTGCAAATCACGTTGTCAACAGGAATTATAAAAATAATTACACCACTCATCAGTGGCTAATTGCATTATATTATTATAATTTGTCTTCTACCTACTTTGTTTTGGATTCAATGACAACATTCTTGAAAATTAATGATTTATGATGCCTTCACTGTACTATAAAATTGAAAAAGAGGCCCTCATCTACAATAATAGTATTTTTACATTTCGCAGTTTACAGACTCTTGATTGCATCCAGAAGTCTTTTGTCATGAATGTACTCAATTAATTTCAAACTTGTGTCATCAAATCGGTGGTCATGATCCAAAACATGTTGGGCCACTCTCGGTTTTTCTGGTCTCAAAAAACGGATATGTGCAATGTGTTCTGTGAACCCTACTCGCATGTCTCTTCTAGTTTGACCCACATACTTCTTCTCGTAGATCTTGCAGCTAATTTCGTTCATTCTCAACTTTTCTTTTTCTACTGTCTCATAGTCTTATCTTTTGGAGTACTCAGGATCTGTTGTAGCTTATACAAGGCTATTATACATTCATATCGGGGGTGTCAAGTCAAGTTAAGTAACTCGAGGTTATTATGGGATAACGATATATTTCGAAGGGTTTTTCTCTCTTCGAAAATTTACGAAGGGTTTTCCTAAATTGCAGTATATTGAATCCTTTAAATAACTCTTTAGTATAATAATTCTCTACAACGAAGAAACGACTATCTACTTACCTGGATAACCCGAAAGGAGACAGAAGGGCTCACCAATTCACCATTTGAATGGGGAGGAAAATTTATTCGTATCGTTGCAGAAATACTTTTTCACTGACAGTGTCCGAAAAAATTCCACAAGATTTATACAAAAATTATTTAAGATTGCTTGATGAGACTTATGATCTGACTGAAAATATTCACAACTAGTTTTCCTACATTTCCTATGGTAGGAATAAATTCAGGATTGAACCATATTTCATCCCCCCATCCCAAACGAGTGATTCACAAGGCTCCCCTATTCATTTGACGTGTTTACTGAAGTTCCCATCGGAACCGTACAAAAAAACCGAATTAAACGTGTTTACCGTTTCTTGGTTGCACACAGCTTCATATTTTCTAGTTTGAAAAGTCGTATAGCGCCTTTTAGCTGACTCACTCTCTCGAGTAAGCATCCTAAACTCTCCGGCCAATAAAATCAAAAAATTAATTGCCGTACCGACACCATATAAATCATTTTTCACTATTTCACCGCTCCATGAACTACCGCTTTTGTATATCGAAGTCATAGGCGTAACAAAACGCTGGAGAGAAAAAAATAATATTTGAAATATTTTGAAATATATATTGCAAACTGATAACTTCAAGAACACAGATATTTCATAAAATTCAATTCACGTATATGTCAGAAAAATTCCATCCATGAAGATTTGAAAATGTTCAATGAATTTGGTTATCAATTTACGATTAATCTACTTGGTTTCCATAGTAAACACAAACAAATAAATATCCAGTCCACTCCACTCGCAAGCTGTTGGAAACGTAAACATAGTCTTGAAAGTTGCAACTGCTTTATAACAAATAAAGTTGAAACCGTTGGCATTAGAGCATTCACCATAATTTCTACAGTAACTAGAAGCAGGACAGTGAATATTGTTATTTTCAGAATGATTTTTTTATTAAAACAATGTAAATCAAGCTTCAAAAATACAGCTTTTAGACTATTGCATAATTTTTTGTTACTATTTATATTATATTTGAACGAAATTTAGTGATTTGGTGACCTTTTGGCATAGTGATCGAAATTTGTCAAAAACTGTCGAAAACATGAACTGTCTTAAAATCATATAATAAAAATGTAGAAATTATTTTCACGAGCGCATTCACCATAATTTCTACAAGGTATGTCCTAAAATGCATCCCCTCTGAGATACAGGGTGTCGAAAGTACGAAAATAAATTAGAATTTTTTTCTACATATTAACTGAAGCAAAATATACCAAACTCGAAACACTAATCAAGGTTTATCAACGTGATAATTTTTAATTTTCGTATACCAGTGGCGTAGTTACGTTGGTATGTGGAAATATTTTCCTTCATATTTTCTTTGGACAAGTGAATGGACAAGTGAGCATTTGACATCAGTTAGGCTCATCGATAGTCAACTTAAAAGTCATAACATTCCAAGTAAAGGTTTCTGAGAAAATTGAGAAAAACTGAAGATATGTCCTGGAGTAGCAAAATAATTATGCGATTTTTGCAAATGAAATTATTTTGCTACTCAGGACATATCTTCAATTTTTCTCAATTTTCTCAGAAAATTTTATTTTTAGGTACAAGGAATGTTATGACTTTTAAGTTGAGTATTGATGAGCCTAACTGATGTCTTACTTGTCCAAAGAAAATAAGAAGGAAAATATTTCCACATACCAACGTAACTGCTGGTTAACGAAAATTAAGAATTTAAATTCAAATTATCACGTTGATAAACCTTGATTAGTTAACCAAGTTTGTTATTTTTTGCTTCGGGAATTTTGTAGAAAAAAAATTTAATCTAATCTTTTTTTGTACTTTTGACACCCTGTATCTCAGAGGGGATGCGTTTTAGGACATACTTTGATAGGAACTTTTCACCTCGAAATGAGGTGAGGATTCTGTAGTCGAAGTTTGTCGGTCTAATTCTGACTCACCCTGTATACTATTCGTATTGTTGATAGTGAATATTATTGATGTTATGTTCAGATGAATACTTCAACGGCATGATGATTATTTCTTTCAGTTTTTCTGTTACAAAAATATAAATTTTACTTAAAAACATAGCTTTTAAACGGATCCTCCATTTCCCGCTACTATTTATTTCATATTAGAACGAAATATAGTTATTTGTAGAAGGATAGTGACCGTTAATTGAATAAAGATGTTGAAAACATGAACTCAGTCCTGATGCCATCACCGTTTAATAAAAATTTAGAAATTGTTTGCACTGGCGCATCCACCATAATTTCTACAGTAACTAAATTTTACTATTCGTATTGTTGATAGTGAATATTATTAATGTTATTTTCAGATGAATGCTTCAAAATCATAATTCATAATTTTTTTTATCACAACAATATAAATCTTGTGCTCCATTTTCTGTTTCTGTTTATTTATATTTGCCAAAATTTAATAACTTGCAGTGTGTGAATCATCCATCAACCATTTTACTCTTGATACCCAGATAGTGACCGTAATTTGAATAACGCTGTTACATTGAAAAAAGTAGAAATTAATAGCACTAGCGCATTCACCAAATTTTCGAAATTAACTCGAGACGACTAGATTGACAGTGATAATTATCAATGCCTCGAGCAAGCTCTCGTGATGTTTCTAAGCAACACAGTTTTCGTGACAGCAAGGCGAAAGTATTTTTAGAAAATTCTGCATTTTGTCGGGATATTACTACTGAGAGATCACACGCTCTGTTGAAAAAAACGTTCACTTATGAATTATACCATTGAAACAACTGTACAACATTTTCCAAAATAAAGCCAAAGTGTGTCGGAAAGGAAGAACAATATCTCCTCTTTTTTTGATACAGCAACCTTCCAGAAACCAAGTTCTCTTAAAATTCCACGTCCCCAAACCAATATTCTGGTGACTGACGAAGAACCTGTGACGCCACTGTAGTCAATATTTTTCAAATCGGAGTGTCGATGGGCGATAAGTGTTTACTGTTGTTTAATGATCGACCGGAGTGTGGCGCTAGTCACAATTCCGGTCGCCGACACACGAACCGGAAAAGGAAACCATTCACTACAATGTATCTTCGGGTTGAAGCTGATGCATTCATGTGACGCTTCCAGTGACTGTGACTCACTCAAGTGACTGTCGGATATGGCGATAAGGTGGATGATGATGCTGAAAAACGATGGAAAGCAGTGCATCTCTTCTGATTGCTCCAACGATCTGACATGTCTGTATGTACCAGAAAGAAATAAAAAAAAAACATTTTGTAATATTATTATTATGTACATTTGTGAGAATATTAGTTAATTAGTTGATTATCACTAATTGGGTAGGGAAATGACGACTCCAATGTTGTTTGACCTACCCTAGCACTGATGAGAGGCTAAAACCGTGAAACATGAATGTCTGCAGGTGGTCATTCTCAGCCAAATGAAGGATAGTCCACTGTTTAATTACGATACAAGCACTTGCAATTGGGTCTTCTTTGAAGAACGTTGCACAAATACAAAAAGTACATCAAAATTATTTCTATTAAATAATAACATTCAAACACTACAGTTAGGTCATAAACCAGAACATAAATATGAATATGTTAAATAAACTACAAAATTGTGATGGTGTCACAAATGGTACATTAAGGTGAGTTATAAATCTAAGAATAAATATACAATAACTATTCCGAAGTCTGGTGAACAATGGCGGGATTAATAGTATCAATAATTATTAATTGAGGAATAATGATAAACACAGGTAGTATCTATTGACTTTTAATTATGACATTCTCAAATTAATAGTTTTCAAGCAATCAGAGCCGTAATCATATTAAAACAACTATAAATTATATATGACGTATTTCATAATGAAAAATGGCGTTAAGTTTTGTAATAAAAACAAAAAGACAAAGTTTAGAAAATAGTTGATGCAGAATCCTCGGAATCGAAATGTCGCGTCGTAGTGAACTTTTGTGGACGTCATCTTTTTGAGCTCAAAAAGTACCAATGAAAATGTAATCTTTATTCTTTGATATCTTTTAAAATAACGTAAAAATAAATAAAAATTTCGAAAATTTACTTTCACTATTCAAAATATCTCTAAATCCGAAAGAGATACCCCACTTCTCCAAACTCCATTGTGGATTGTGCACTTTTTTCTAACATAAAAAATATTGTAACTTTAACCGTTTCCGAGATCCTAATGCTTATCCCATCCTTATGTTATGTTTTATCATACAAATTCTCTGCGCTTTTGGATTGATTTCACATCATGGGCTCCAGATGTTTTGTAGTCATAACAAATTCGCACAGAGAACTGGACAATTAGTTAATTCTCCTTATGATACTTTGCACACCTGGGAAATATTGTTATATTTTCTCAACAGTATTTTCATTTCAGCAAGACGAGTAAGCGCTAGTATTGAAGTCGCAGT
Source organism: Chrysolina americana (assembly GCA_958502065.1). Lineage (NCBI taxonomy): Eukaryota > Metazoa > Arthropoda > Insecta > Coleoptera > Chrysomelidae > Chrysolina > Chrysolina americana. Next base: position 64,649,478 of record OY293418.1, on the reverse strand, counting down.
TGAAATAGCATATCTGTTTCAAACTGCTAGTTCCTATTCCAAATAATTTATGATGTTCTGAGCAATTTTCCCAATTAATCCACTATACCAATTGATCGTAGTGGTGAGCTAAACGTCTGTTGATGATTCAGGTCAGTCTGTCAAACGGAGAAGAAAAATTAGTCCACTCCTCGGCCCTGTTTTTCTTTCCATTAACCCGTATAATCCCATTCTCTCAGAAGTTTTCTACACATTGACGTGATTAATGGTTTTTTAATTGTCCCTTGCATCACCAAATGGCTTCCTGTATTTCGTTATGTCCTCCCTAACGATTTAAAGCAGTGGAAATCTCGGTCGAATGAAATGACTGAACGTTTTCCACACTAATCTCGCGAGAGAAATTCCAGGCCGCCAGAGAGTTGCAACGGCAGAATTGAACGTAATTCGAATTATCACCTATCTCGATTCAGGATTCGGAGAGGAATAGGAGTTTGTCTTACTCATGTTGCTGATAATTCGGCAACAGAGGTGGTGATGACGACATGGCAGATAACTTGAGAGTGATGTAGGGAACAAAAAGATCGACTAATACAAAATACGACTGTTGTAGTCATGAAAAAAATTAGGTTGGTACCTTCGAATGATTAGTGTAGTTTTGTTCCGAGGTTTTTATTTCTGACCGGAAATTAGAAGCTTATATTGCCATAGTTACGCTATCAACAAAGAGGGTCATAACTCCCTTGGGACATTATATATTCTATAATTCATTTACCTTTCATAAGTAGGAATAAACTATAATATAACTGCCCATATGAAAAACAATGATTTTCTAAATTTATCCCGCAAACACTAAGCGATTGGCCTTGCGACTTGTTAGTTGTCATTGCGAACGCAAGGCGAACTGGAAATTGCCATCGTTTGAAGTCAAACGGAAGATCAGTCGGGATCACTGGTATTCGAGGAATACATACATTTTCACCTACGTACTTTCCGTTAATAATGGTTGCCTCAATCAAATTCGGCATAAATCTTTTTACCGAAAGTCGAGTACCGTTGCAAAGTCGCGGTGGATTCAAATTACGCAATATCATAATAACTGTACCAACTTTGAGTTGCAAGTTATGTGGTGGAAATCCTGGTAACTCCAGAGAGTCCAAAAACTCCGTTGGATAATTTACTACATCATCTAGATTTGTTATGGAATCAACGGATTTGTATGTCACCAAATCGCCAACAATTTTTGATTGAATGGTGAAATTCAGTGCGTGTACATTATTATTCTTTGCGGCAAGAATTGCTCGTTGACTTAACCAAGCATAATTCTGATAATTCTCACTAATGTTTGGGAAAACATTTTCAATAAGAGCTAATTGAGAGTCTACAAATCGGCAAAAGTCGAGTGGTGAATTTAACCTCAAATGCACGATCCACATAATTTACTCAGTTCAACTTACCACCTTAAAGACAAATGCCTGCTGTTGAAATTGAATAAAAATTTGCACAATACACGTGATTGATTTGATGGTTTCCAATTGAAATGTTAGGAAACGAATAACTTATTTTTTTTAATTTTTTTTCACAATTTCACAGTGAACACAATACCGATTTGTCACATGAAATTAACTGAGCAGAGAACAATGAGTAGCTGTCAAACAATGTATCAAGCACCGGCGCCATCTACTTAAAATATTGGTTTGTAGTACATGCTATGTATCAGAGATGGCGCTGTATGTAAAAAAAGATTTTCCTGCTTTTCTGTTGAAATTTTTCCTGAATTTTCTTTGCTATAAACCTCACGGAGCCCGAGACCTTTCCAACGAATGCAAAACCGTGGAAATCGGTTCGTGCGTTCTGGAGTTATAGCGTCAGGAAGGAAAACCTGACTTATTTTTATATAGTAGATATTTGTGAAATAAAAACTTAACCATGTTTTATTTATTCACGTCATTACAAATAATAAAAGTACAATTTTGAAATGTGCCATGAAAATAACTTCCGTCACTGGAAACAATTTCTCATTTTGTAAGGGTGGATGGAGCTTCTGTTCACTACTGTCGAGGAGCCTGCTTCTTCTAATGGCAAAGCAGATAGCAAACGCGCCGTTTTATTTCTTAATTCGATGCTATCTTCCAAATACCCCTCCACCAACGTGGAAATTTTCCAACCTCCACATCTTATAAAGCTAGGCATAGTTGCTCCTGGATCAACTAGAGCAGGAGCAGAAGTGCGACGAAGGCAATGTCTCGTATATGGAATATGGAATATGGGTTTGGGAATCCTAAATACATTGCGATTTTGCTGAGGATTTTCTCAAATATGTTTTTTTCTATTGGCTATTGGTAAACAAGTTTTTAACGCAACTCAGCTTGATAAGAAAGTTCTGTTCATGAACAAGTAACATAGCAACAACCTAGCAACAAAAAACTCCTATAATTAATGATACCTGACTCAGATATAGCGGCAAGGTAATTTATTTCGTTTAAAAATTAACAAAATTTCATTGGAATCGGTGAGAAATTAAATCATCTATGTACCAAGGAAATTAATGAGCCTCAATAACCTCAGACAATTGCTGTCCCTAGGACCAGAGGCCTTTGGGACGTAAACTTTGCCATCGGTAATTATGAACCTTGATGCATAAATAACTATAACATAAAGGACGTTCTTAGTTTCTGAGACCATAACAGCCTTGATTGCTGGAATGTTGAAGACTTTTGAACTGTATCATTATGGCAAGTAGCGAAAGTCGCAGAGTTAACGATAATATACTTGCATCCTTCTGCATAGTTGCAGGCCGAAGCATCAAATATCTCTGAAGAGAACAATCATCATCTTGTTAGGACCCATCATTGACCTTTTCCATAAAAGGCGTCCTCGACCGCGAACATCTGTTTCGGAGTCAATAATTACAGACGTGTTCCGAAACTCATTTTAAACGTTAATAATTGCTTTTAAAGTAGCAAGATATCGAACGATTGGGCGTTCAGAACCCTTCCGTGCTTGAGAAGATTATCGTTTCGAAGAAGTTCAACATCAAAGAGAAAAGTTATAGGTACTCATTAGAGGAAGGGTGTGGCGCTCGTAAATATATCTTTCGCGTAGGTACCTGGATTGTTATGGATATGTTTTCGTGATATAATAGAAGTGATAATTATTATAAATTTCAATTAGGACAGAATGATTCGATGAAAACATCAATTTCTTCAAGCATTCCGTGAACATTTTCGTAGGTTGTGGTTTTGTTCTTGTCGTCGACGAGTTGCCCCTTTTCGAGCAATCTATCAACAAGACGGACAGATGAATAGGGGGGCAGATCATACAAGGTGTCTCACTTCTCATGGAACTACATTCTTATCATTTACAACAACTTTGGATATTGTCATTTCAGCGTGCCTAAATAATTGATATAGTGTAAATTAAAACTTATTTGAAACTGCAGAAATTAATATTCCTGAAAATATACTTGCGGCCGCTGTAAAATTAGATTTGCTTCCGAATGAACCGAAACTCCATTACGGAAAAGAATACCTTCAGTTTTGTGAATGGCAAAATACAGACGGGTTCAAGGTGCTGGAGAAACGGTATTACTTGCTAATTTTGTGAAACTCTCAATTGAATACTCTCCGTCATCTTTGTGGACTACACTTTCTATGTTACGAACTTGTTTGGATTTAAAGGAAAGAGTAGGAATCGACAAGTATGGCGCTTTGATATGATTTATTAAGAAAAAAAGTGGGATACAGAGCGAGAAAATCGAGACATTTTTGATTATGACAGTAGTTTTTTCAATTGAAATTGGCGCAGCTTTCAAAACCAATGAATTAATGAAAATATCCTTTCGAAAATGTTGACATTCTAGAGAACAAGCAAATAAACATAATTCCCCATTCAAAAACCCATGAGGTGATATCTGACGGAGACTATAATCCTATGACATTATTAAATAAATATATAGCATTACGTCCAGCTCATATTACACATAGAAAATTGTTCGTATACAGCAACGGAAAATGCACCGTTCAGCCTTGCAGAAATTATTTATTGTCTGAAGTATCTAAGAAAATTACTACATATCTCAAACTCGAAAATCCGACTATGTTTATTGGTCATTGTATTAGATCTTCAAAAACTCTTCTTGTTAACGCGTGTGGAGATATATTAGATTTACAAGAACTTATTATAAATAATCAAGTTAATTGTGCAAATAATATGGATTTTTGTTTTATTTTTTGACCTTTTCTTGCATTCATGACTGGTCTTCAACTTCAATTTTGAGTAACTCTTACTTTCTGTTTGGTACCCAATGTAGTTTTGCAAGCATACAGTGCCTGGTTCATTTCATTCGCAGGTGAATTCAATGTTGATCTGTAGCAGGCAACAATAGTGTGGTTTGTGTATGAATATATGGAATCGAAACCATTTATGTTATTTATGTCAGTGATATATTAAATAAATTGTAATGTCCCCTAGTACACTGCCTTGTGCCATATTTAATGTGACTTACAAATAAGATTCTATCCATTCTGGTACCTCACCACCTACTATATAGTATTGCAGCTGCCTTATAAATATTGATCTGTCTAATCTGACATAATATTGTTTTTATCATCACTGAGTTTCCTCCAATTGGATAAAGTAAACTGAAGAGCAGTTCCACACTAGTGTTGTTCGTGAAAGCCAGATTGATTACCAATAATAATATTGTTACCAAACTTGTTTTGGGAATCGGGAGCTGTAGTCAATTTTAGTTTTTCAGGAAAAATTCCAGATTGTAAAGACGTATTTATTTATTTCAAGATTTTGGAACCTAAGGTGTAAAATACCTTTTTCAGAACCTTTTCACATAATACCTCCTTGAGGAACCTTTTGTTTTTAGGGAGAATATGATCAATTTCAGATAATTTATTGAAACAGGCTAGAAGTTTGAAAATCTGCTTTTAATTGGCGCATAAGTGCCACATGACCAATCATTGACTATGTTTATTGATTTTGATATTTCAATTAGACAATTCATAAAAAAGTTATTGAGTCTATGTTCAGTTTCAAGATCGATTTGCAAAAACATTTCTAGAATTCTTTTCATATCTGATTTTCTCAAAATTCTTGATATCGACTGACCCATCTATCTTCGAAATTCACCTAGTACATCATGGGACTTGACCACCCCCATCAAGAATTTCCAATAATACGAGCAACAATGCAGTTTTATTCGCCTTGTCGTAATGGAAATTAATTAATCCCTCAAAGAACGCCGATGGCTCTCACAAAGGTGGCTGGCATCTTTGAAGCTGAATTTTGTAAAGATCCGTGATAGTGTCAACCTTCCAAATCGCTCGAAAGGTCCACACAAAGGGAAATTCTTGGACACACAAGAGCAGTTCTGTTTCATATCAGAATTCCAAGACACTTTGATGTTCTGACGTTTCGGCCCCGGGTCAGTGGCGTAACGTATTCTGGAACAAACGATAGGAAGATTGAAGGGGGCATTGAAACTGTTCCAAGGAAATTTGATAAAGCATTAAAGTGGTTTAGTGATTATCTGAAAAATAGGAAACAGAGAGTCTGTTTTAAAGATACACAATGTGGGTATTCCCCAAGGTATCATTTTGGGCCAACTTCTTTTTGTGTTAGTTATATCTGAACGATAGTGAACTTTCTGTTGAATCTGTGTTTACAAATCTTTTCGCTGATGATACGTTGCTTTTCTGTAGTGATGTGAATCTAGACAGAGCTGTCCATGCGCAAAAATTTTTTTGTTTTATAAAAAAGTATTCTATGTATTTTTTTCTCCAGAATACGGAAAAAATATTGAAAAAAATACAGTTAGTCGATTTTTTTTTAGTTTTGGTCAATATTTTGTATGTAGCAAAAATGCTACATTTCACACTCTTCATATTTTGACAATACTGCATATGTGCTACATTTCACTTTTAATTAAAAAATTATCAAAATTAGTGTCATATTCATTATAAACTACAAAGTTATTCATTGCATATTAACTGTTCAAAAAACAATAAATACACTGTAAATTAAATTTTATTCAAATACCAACGGGACATATACATCAAGTATAAAGATTTTCACACTGTATTTTTTGAAAATATAAAATAATGTTAGTTTTTTTGAGAATTTTTAAAACAGTTATTTTTCTTGTTAAAACATAAAGAGGTTCTGCACTTTTCACATTCAACAAAAGTGAAGCCTGTACATTTCGGGTACTTGCAGCGTTGCCTGGAAAGTACCACTTCTTTGAATGAATTTTAATTTTGTATCTACCAATAAGAGAGTCCAGAAGGTCTACTCCCCCCATATGCTTGTTATATTGGCTTACTACATTGGGACAATCGACATAGACATATGACGTCTCTTCCGGTCATATCTTCGCACAGATGAAACAGGTAAGGCTCCACAAAAACTGGATAACAGGTGAACAGTTTTGATATCCTTCCAAACAACAAAAGATATGGGTGTATTATCCAATTTGGTGACATATTCATAGACGGTTCCCCTTGGAGCATTTCGTAATTCTTCTTTAGCGGGAAAAGGGCAGTTCGGAATACGGTTTATTCTAATGGTTCCTAATGAGTGAATTCCACGTGATGACAACTGAGACAAAAGAGGCATTGTGGTGTAGTAATTGTCGAAATAGACTCTATAATTTTTGAATTGTGGAATGTCTCTTAGTATTCTTACTACCACATTTGCACTTGATCCCAGATCTTCTTCATTATCTAAACGATTATTATCATCATTTTCCTGCCCTGTAAATATTTCAAAATTATACGAAAAACCAGAGATGGAACAAAAAGTTTGTAGCCCCATTTACGGGGTTTTGCTGGCATGTACTGTTTCATGAAATTCCTTGCTTTTGTGGAGCACAGTTGCTCATCTATCGACAAGCATGGTTCGTAAGGAATTGTTTTGAAATTTTTTAGCAAATGATCAATTATTGGCCGAATTTTGTGAAGTCTGTCATGTCCCTGATTTTCACGAGGAAGCCTAGTAGAATTATCACTGAAGTGTAAATTTTGTCTAATTTTCCCAAACTGCTTTTGAGGCATTGTTTTTTTTATAGTTTCATTTCCTAGTTGTGTGGACCAATAATCCCTCAAATTTGGGAGGTGTATAACAGACATCAGCACACAAACTCCAACATATATTTTTATGTCTGTTTCCGTAAAAACTTTGGGTGTATCAGGAAATTATTGGGTAGAATAGAGATTGGTTTGTTTAGCAATTATTTTGACCAAAGAGTTATCAAAGAAGTATGTAAAAAAGTCGTAGGGTGTGTGAAGTTCAAATATTTTATTAGGAAGGGAGTCATTGCCAGAAAATTTTAAGTCTTCTTACGAAACATGCAAATTATTTTTCGACCATTCCAGTTTGTTTAATTTCCGTTTTATTTCATTAAGATTTTTCTTTTTGACATTTCTATTACTATCATTTGTGCTTTTCTGATTTGTTTTCAGACGTTTTCTCTTGGGTTCTATTTCATCTTTGTGATTTGATTTTGAATTCTCTTTATTTTCGTTATCTCTATTTGTGGGACTTGCAGTTTCCTTATTTATATTTGTACCGTCTAAAAATACTATCGGCATACTTTCTATGTCGGATGGTTCTTCATCATCATCTTGATCACTCTGAAGTATATCATCATTTTCAAAAGCAATATGGCCACTATCATCTAATATATTTTCGTCTTCGGGATCTTCTGACCAATTATCTGCAATATATTCAACTTCGCTTCTTGATAGAGGCGCAGTTTTATGCTTCTTTCGTATTCTTTCCATTTCTGAATAAAAAAAAATATTTTTCAATGGAATATCGAATTTAAAAAAGATCATAAAGTTTTTGAACGAAGTGAGAATTGTTGCTGATACGCTACTTACTAATTTTAATGAAACTGTGAGATGTTGCATATCTGCAACAATGTGAAAAAGGATTCTTTATTGACAAATAATCATAATTTCTTAAATCTACAAATAATAAAGTAATCCACAAACCTTCGGGAAGAGGCTAATATTTTTCTTGCTTCCTTCACTATGATTTTTCTCTCATAAAACACTCAACAGAAATGGGCTACTTAACAGGTGTCCATCTTGGCAGTTGGCGGTACAATAAAGAAGGCGTCATACATCTTCTAGTGACATCTGTGAGTAAAAGACTGAACATACAAGGATGTAGATCCTAACGATCACGATGCCATATCCTGGGACATGATTTATAGATTTCTGTAATTATATATTCCCTTTCAACTCCATGTAGCATATTTGATACATCGCGCAGTGAAGGGTTAACGTTGAACGTAACAGAAACGAAAGCCATGATCTTCAGCAAAAAATATAAATATAGTTCTCTTGAAATCAATAATATTAACCTCAATATCAATAATGAAAAAATGGAAGTTGTGTCAACAGTCAAATACCTTGGTTTTCAACTAGACAATTTATTGAGTTTTGACAGTCACTTTGAATATATTCATGAAAAAATATCAAAGAAACTATATTTCTTCAGTAGAATAGCACAACATATGAAATCATCTGAAAGGTGGTTTCGTTTTTGTTGTAAATAATTGTTAAGAAGCGCTTTTGTGTTATTGATGTTTTTTTAATTATTGTTTCAGTTGTCGACTCCCATGCTAGAGTCTCATAAGATATATTTGGTTGAATAAGGGTAAAACATAGTGCTACCATGTTTTTTTATCAAATATAGGTATATATGGTTGTTTCATTTTTTACTCAGAAATTCTTTTTTTATTATCGTTTTCAGGTCGTTTCATGTAACCAATCTTTCAGCGGTTGGTATTAAGGATAAGTCATTGATATATACATATACTGAAAAATATTGGTCCCAAAATGATTCCCTGGGGTATAACGTATTAAATTTTTGATGTCTTCAATTTTAAGGCATTGATATCTATCTTCCAAATAGCTACTGAACATTTTCTATGCGGTTCTTCTTATGAAGATATTTTCGAGTGATTTTAGTAGGAATGGGTGGCCAACGGTGTCAAACGTTTTGGACTGATCTATGGAGACACAAAGAGCTGCTATTGGTAACCAGGTCTTTTAACATTTCTGCATCCAGCCAGAAGAAATTTGAAGATATACAACCAACCATGAAGTGATATCAATTCACGATAACGGGTAAATGGTCAACACTTCGAAGATATCAGTTGTTGATTGAATATATGGTTTATATTTTGGTTTCTATGGAATAAAATTGAGTTCTATTTGAAAAAGTCATTTTTGATCATTCCAAAATATTAAGACATTAAAAATTATGTCCCAGAATTAAAATACGCAGAAGCATTCGAAACTGAAATGATATACAGATTGATTAAAAAAAGGTATATGGTATTTCCAAATTTCAAATTAGATGAATTGTAAAACACCAGGTATAAAATATGGTGGGAACGAATACTGTGAGATAGTTATAGGGTATACTCAGTAATAGTTACAGGCATTTTCCCATTTGAATAAAATGACTGATGGCCGTTTTTCTTAATCACTAACAATAACATGTTTTTCATACACCCTGTATAGAATATTGTCTAATCGTTTAAGGTAACTGAAAGGTCTTTATATTTTCTGATTATTGGTAAACTTAGAGCATATTCGATTTCATTTCGCAATCAAGAAACTTATTCAAAATCATCAGTTGAAAAAAGTTGTGATATATAGACACAATTAAACCTATGTTAACGAACAATAATGAAAATGACCGAAAATATCCGGAAGATCAGTTGGTGATATTTCAACAAGACAACGCACTATGCTCTGCCTGTTCGCAGCATTTCCATCAACACTTCCCAGGTCACTTGATTGGTGGACGAAATTCTATCGAATGGCCCCCACGATTACCAGACTTGTCTCCCCTAGATTTCTCTCTGAAAAGCAGAATTTATGCAACAGCACCTGCTTCACTCGAAGATTTAGGAGAAAGGATAACAGATGAATGTCGCCTAATCATCAAATCACCTCAGAATTGCTGCAGAACGTAGAAGAAACTTTTCAGCAGAGTCTAAATCATAACATGGAAGTTAGAGGTGCACATTTCTAGCATTTGTTGAAATGAGAACGATGTGAGTAAACTCAGCTTTAAACTTATTATGGTTCATCCCAATTTGAAAATCTGTAATCGTTGTTAAGAGATTTTCACGGCCTTTCAAACGGTGTGCAACACGACCCCTATACCAATTAGACTTTTAGTGGTTGTTTACCCCACTGCTTGAAGTTCGACATGACGTTGCTGCAAGTAGAACAAAAGTACATTCCTCTCTAAACTAAATTCGAATTGAAAATATCAGAAAATGTCTGATGGTTTCCGGAGAGAGAGACAGAATTTCAGTAAAAACCCCTTATTCTCTCCTTTATTTAGGCAAATAATCTGACAGAATACAACTACTTCCTTGGCTTATACCACGACGGACGTTGAATTAAATCTGACAGAATCCGGGAGACAGCCGCAACTGCTTTCTGTAGCAAATAGCAGAATCCTGCCCGACATGATTTATTCAACGTCCGTCGTGGTATTAGCCAGGGAAGTAGTTGTTTTCTGTCAGGTATCTGCCTAAATTGAGGAGAGAATAAGGGATTTTTACTAAAATCGAATTGTTTGGCGTTTTTTCATATATACGATATTTTTCACCAAACCCCGCATGTCAAGTTTTCGATGGCCACCCTGGATGTCTCTTTTCGTTCTGCAGAAACGTCCAATAGGCCATCAAGTTACGATTACCCTGTATATAGTTGAAATGAATGTAGCTGTCCACTTCCTGATCAGTCTGCTAGGACAATATCAACTTGATATTTGCCTTGATCAGCCACTTTCAACGATTCCACAAAACAAGAGAAAGCCCTAGGCGCACTAACAAGATCAAGAGGATGGTAATGGCCAAACTGCAGCTGCCGTGTCAAAGTAAATTGTTTCTACGCCAACTGGATTTTATGATAATAATAGTGGCTCACATTTTTATTAGGATCCTTTGAAGTACGCTCCAACGAGTTGAGTGGCAATTTGAGTTTGAAGGGTTGTTATTAGTGCGGATGATTTTAAATTTGAGGACACTTTCCACGTCGATTAGGCGTCGAGATGACGGATAGTTGAAAAATGGATTTATGGGTTTTGTGAGGAAATTTGAGAGTCGGCATTCGGATACTCTGTTTTGGAATCAATTACATGAAACACGGTAGAAAATACATCATCACGGTTGAGATACAAACATACGCTTTATCGATTATTCTGTAATTGGAATGTGTGTTACCACGAGGTCATTTTCTCAGAAATTTTGAGCAACAGGCACAGGAAAGAATCGATCAGACTTCAGAAAAAAAATAATCCACCGCCAAAGCAGAACCCAAACTGATTGGTGATAGACGATAATCTTGATATAACAAGTAATCCAGAGTACAGAGTTTAAGACGGTTACTAAATTCAGTGGAATTTGAAGCAGAATTCTCAATCATATTTTTTTGTAGTAATCGTAAATTAATATTCTAGCCACATATTCCTTGATCGAAACTTCCACTGAAGATAAGAAGCAGCAGTCAGTATAAGTGTGATAAAACATTGCCAAAAAATTCAATATACCTACGCTCATCAATTCCGAGTGGCATCTAAAAAAAAGTTAGTAAGACAATTGTGAGCGACAAATAATGCAACTGATATAAACAATAATGTAAAAAACAATGTCAAGACAAAAATATTCCCTCGTACCACCTCGGTCTCATGGACCGAGGTTGAGGCTTATATACCAGGCCAACTCGGTCTATGAGACCGAGTCAGTTAAACTGCTCGTGAAGCCATCGGTCTACATTACTGTTAATGGTAATGCGGAGTCAGCCAATACGGCTTCAGTGACAATTTTGAATGGCATCAGATACACAGACCGAGTCGGCGTGGCAGGAAAATCAGGATGTACACATAACTTTTGAATGGCAAACGTTGTGAAATGAACGTTTATTCAATGAATGAAAGGAAATGGACTTATTTATGAAGCGGCTTGCAGGATTATACATGTATCCAAGAGCGTCAATTAGGTCTATGAGACCGAGTTGGAAAATATAATTTTTTGGATCAAGATTGACAAATTTGGGAAATTTTAAAGATATAGTCATATCTGTAGGAATTATCTACGTATAGTGTCTAATAGTTTCTGGGACAAATTTTTTTGTTTTTTTTTGGCTTTGATACCAAAAGTGGAGGGAAATATGAGCCTGGCAGTTAACGTATTGACTATGCTTTCGTTAGTTAGTTAATTTTTACTAGCTGAAACATAACATAAAAACGCTTGATTATTTCAGAACTAAAAACCTAGAATTCTCAAAGCAATTATTGAAAAAGGGTTTAGAAACGATCCCCGTACTGAAAACTGAGAAATTTAGTATTTCCACTGCTTTATTAACATCAAAATGTAAAAATAATTAACAATGTAAATGAAGTAATCAGGAAAAATTAATTTTTTAATTATTCCAAATATTGTAATCGTTCATTATTTAAATAATTGTTGTGAAAATTTTTTTTTGGGCATCTAATCTTTGATGGAAATGAAGAATTTAAAGAAAAAAATCGTTTCTTAAAAAAACATTTTTATTGACAAAAAACGCACGTGTTAACTAACAATTTTTAATTAATATTATGAAACCATTATTTTCTTGAATTATTTTTTATCACGTTTTTCCATATCCTGAAGAAAAGGTTTACTAACTTTTCTTTTGTCTATTGAACAAACTATTTGTTATAAACAAATGAATTTTTGGATATTTTTAATCAATCAATCAATATTACCTAACTATGTCTTTTTTTATGGGTAAATTTCTTTTTTATGATTTTTCTTGGACTTAAGTATATTTTCTTGTATTGAAAAATATATTGCTAGAAAATTCATTTGTCTATAACAAATTGTTTTTTCAATGAACAAATGATAAGAGTTAATGAAAAAATATTTCTTCAAAATATGGAAGAACGTGATGAATATTGATTTAAAAAAAAGGTTCCTTAATAATAATATTCACTAACAAAAAAATGTTGTTTAATGAGTTCCATTTTTGTCAATATTCAATTTTTTTTAAGAAACGATTTTTTTCTCAATAATCTTCATTTTTAGGAAGGACTAAATTCACAAAAAAATTATTAATTAATCAAGTTTATGTTTATTTTCATTAACAAAAGCATAGTTAGTCGAAAAATTAGTTTAAAATGTTTAGTTGACGAATTATTGTTTATTTGTGTGTTTTAGATAGTATTTCAATTTTTTTAGTAAATAAAATTTTTTGATCAAGCTTCTGATAAGGTCAACGCGTCTGCTAGAGCCGGTACCCGTTTTTAGTTCAATTTTCATCTCTGAATCAAAATTATGAATTGTGTCGGTGCAGTTCGGGGAAGTGAGATTTTTTTGAATAAATTTCCTGCTGTTTCGGAACCTTTTCTAAAAGTTTGGATATCTCAAGCAGTTTCTGAAATATTAGAAGAAAACTTAACCATTCTATTGTCTCTCACGGCTGCAATTTTCTTACTTATCATTTTTTTTAGATGCCAATTTGAATCGAATTATACAAAAATAAAAAGAATTTTCGTTGGTCAACCCTTGTTTTTTTACAAAATGGAACTTGTTAACCAGACTATTGACACTGCTGCGGTATTCTCTATATGATAAATCTTGTGAAGGCACGACTACTGCTTCATTACACTACAATGTTTGAAGTTTGTCGCAAACGAAATTTCATACTCCATTAAACGAAACGTTTTACAACTATTTGTTCAACGGAATGGTCGAATTAAACGGAATTACTCCTACTGTCCGGACTTTAATTAGTCATTACCGGTAAACTTATCCAAATATTCCGCATTTCCAGAGTCCGGAAAACGGAATCAAACAGGATTGGATCGGAATTTCCCTATGAATAATCCAGTCGAAGTATTTTATGTCCAACCAGATATATTCAGCGGAATACCCCAGGGCTCATTTACTTCCCAATTATACATCTAGTGATTCCCGGATGAAACTGAATTGCGCCACTGTTCGATGAAAATGGAGAGTAATTGTTCAATTTTGTTTGGGAATTCATTGTTTTATGACAGTCATGCAGACAGTTTAGCATTATATCTCCAGTATTCCCGTATTGTGCTTTAATCGGTTGAATGGGTGTCATTGCGAATGTTATGAATCTGTTCCATTAGAGATGAGAATTAGTGAAGAGAAATAGAAAATCTATCGTCGAGACACGATGAATTTAAAATCGTGGGTTTTTCTATCGTCTACCACCTTTTACACACTGACTTTCCTGCATGTCGCACTAACTTCAGCATCCTCTCAACCTGGCATTTTCATCAAATTCTCTGGCATTTCATGAACATGATTCTTTTTATGAAGCTCCTTCACTTATTGCTGTCTCTTCTTCAACTTCTTTCATTCTTGTATTTCTTCCTCCTATTCTTTTAATAATTTTTCTTCTACTCCTAATTTTTCCTCTTATTCTCCTACTTCTTCTCCTTTTGACACAGATGGCGACTTTCGAAGCCACTGTACGTTCAATTTGTATCCGTTGTTACGTATAATGTTCATCATTCATTTGATACTGAGTTAACTTATTTATAAATATGGACACACTAAACGAATACCAAGAAAATGTTATATCCGACGATATACACGAAGATGAATGTATTTTTGTTACTGAAAAAACCAAGAATCCGGTGTTAAAGAGAGTATGATATTATACCACAAGGAATGAGGGTGAAAAGGGTGAAGAAAACATTGTTTTTCTAGAACTTTCAGGCACCTTTCAACCTCCCACATTTTGGTCAAAATATTCAATGTTCCGTTGCACAATTTCAATGAAAGAATATATTGTTATGAAGTTAATAACATCTTTAAAGCTATCAAGTGCTGGGTATAAGGCCAAGAAAGTTACTGTTAAAGAACTAGTATTTGATGACGAAGTTTTATTTCAGTTATTGGTAATTTTTCGTTGCCATTTAGTAATTTTTCCGTAAATTGTTTTGCCAATAGCGATGCTTGGTTCATTATGTAAGATTACCATTGAAAATATACAAGATGAGGCTAATATTATTTTGATAGTATTGTCAGATACAAATACAAAAGGAATTCATTGTTATAATCATATTTGACATTATCAAAAAGTAGACCAGAGAAAACCGATCATCGTCTTTCTTTCTCAAGATACAGAACGGAACAACATCCACGTCAATTGTGGAAGGAAGGCATTTTGACATAAGAAAAATATGTTGGTTGGCGCAGGACAAGCGTGGTCAAAAGATATGTAGATCAGTCAACTGCAATACGAAAAACATACTCACTGAATCATCGTCTTCAATTAACTTCAGCAATGTTACAAACTGTACGACAAACTTTTGTAACAAGTCCTAAAATCATCAATTTTTATCATTGATGTAAAACTTTATTCAGTTTTTTTATGCCAGAAACTGGGATGGAATAGTCAATTTTCAAAAGTGTTTGAACAAATAATTTCTGAACGTTTGAAAACAAATGTTTGTCTCATTTGGTACAAAACACATAACTTTTCATTGCACAGCCTTCCCATTTCACAACGCGATTAATTTTTTTCACTCTCAATATCAGGAAAGTTTTTGTTGTTGTTATTTCCGTCAACCAGCAGCACACCCCTAAGAGTACAACCCTCAAAAGGCTTCGGAAGACTTGTCCGAGATAGGGAAGATGCAGCCCTCACCTTTTAACGTGTGATGCCATGCACGAGACCGATGACCATGCTGGGAATCGAACCCATGACCCTCAGGTTAAAAGACAAGCGCTCTACCATCACTACCATCAATGCTCATGATTCTAGCCATCACATTTTGATACCTTACGGGGTCTAGATTCACAGATTTTTTTTTTCGAAGTTCCCAGAGAATCTACACTAGGCCAAGATATATCCTGTTTTGACTGATTTCTTCAAGTTATAAGGTTTTCTGTCCTAGCTTGTTGAAATGAAAAAGAAGGTCCATTACATTCATTTGAAAAAAAAGATATAATGGTTACGCTCGTAATCAAACGTATACAAAAAAGAAAGAAAAAAAAGAAAATACTATAAAATCAAAGTACTCACCAATTCACCATATGATTTATTTCCAAACCATTCTGTTAAAATGGTTTATTACTCACAAAACAGAATAAACATATTTGTAATACGGAGAGAAAAAAAAATATGAACGAAAAAGATTTTTTATTTTTAAACTAAAGTTCAAGTTAATTATATTGAGTGTATCGTTTTCATTGACTTTTAGGCCAAAGAACATCAGATAAGATAAAGAGGCACTGTACGATAAACAATGGTCACATGCAATTTTTACAAAAGCACTGACCTCTTTATTTATTAGAGCACAGGCATTATCTATTTCATCCGAAGGAAATGTGTGATAATGGACATGGCACTGGATACATGTATGCCTGGGGCTCGATAGATTTTTTTGATTTTTAGATATATCATTCTACAGGTCCAAACAAGCAACTTTCTTCATTAGACTTTTTTTCTGGCTCTACAGCGTGAGCTACAAAAATGGGTTGATTATCTAACGTTAATTATGGAAAATATTTCCTGCAAATGGATTTTTCTTGATTTTTGAGTATAATATCATGTGAAAAATATCAATTTCCTTTGATTATATTAATTATAGTGTACATTACTACAGGACGAGGCAGAAAACGCGATTTTTCTCGAACTCGTTTATTGACTTCTCGCCCAATTGTGGGCTTTCCGTTGAATTTCTCGGAACCAAAAGTTCTCCCGAAGTTGCTCGTGTTAGCAATTTCGTTTTTTACATATTTGTACTCATACATACAAGTTTAAAAAATTAAACTCACTTCACCAGCTCTTGCAACACACCCCTAAGTGTACCGATGATGAACGTATTGGCCTATAAAGTGTTCAACTATTAAACAAAATGATTGTTTTTTTGGTGACTATATAATCTGTCAAAATTGACAATAGTTGCTCATCATTGATAAGTATTCTCCCTTAATTTCGTTTAAATATAGGTATGTATTTGAGAATTCGTCTTATTGGAGTCTCTCTGTAGCGTCACACAAAAAGAGAAGACGAAACTTCATTTTCATTCTCTGTGAAAAATCAAACTCAGATATCTACAATAAATCTACGATTCTACGACATTAATCAATCACCTCATTTTTTGCTCACTGTGTAGAAACGTTGTGAAATGTATTTAGAACAATTCGTTGGGTTCATCTATACAATATGCCTCAAGAAATTTGGGTATCATCGGTATGAGGATGTACAGAACAATTCTCAAGAGAATGCAACAAACCAGAGGTGTATATGGTGAAGAGCAAGGGTCCCAAAATGGACCCTTGTGGCACTCCTGAAATAATAATAAAAATGATAATAATTCGTCTGTATTCACCATAAAATGATTGGTGAAAAGTCGGAGTGTCAGCGTGAGCTGTTTTCAAACTCAACTTGATTAAATAAATAAGATCATGATGCAGAGACACATTATCTTCGATATGAACTTCACGCTTTGTGTTGTTCAAATATACATCCATTAAAGTTACAGCGGAATCAGAGAGGCCAATATAATGTTAGATCGCTAAAAGTACCTATAGATGGAAGTTAATGGTATATGCAATTTATTCGCGAAATTTTTTCCTTCAATGGTGTTTTTGCCTTTTCTATCAAATAAGTAACAAAATTGGTTTCACCGAAATTAATGATTATTTCTGCATGCAAGATTATTAAATTTTTCATCTCACTTCTCTATTCTCCAAGCTCATGTTTTCTTTCTAATGTCTGCTTCTTTGTTTGCTGCGCTGCAGTTTTACCAGTTTCTCCCATAGAAGATTGAATGATTATGCGTACACGAAATTCAGCGAGTGACCTCGGAGCGCCACGGCAAATAGTACAAATCATCGTTCCCTACAAGCATGAAATGAACCTCTGGGAGAACTCATTTTACTGTCCATGAGGAGGAGTATTATTATTATTGCAGTCCTCAGCTTAGCTAGTGCCTTCCTTCGAAGTGAATCCATTACGGTCAGTCAATTACGCTGAAATATCAGTTAATTATTAAAACGGCAAAGACGCTTGGGAACCAGACGGATATTGACCCAAAGCTCTTAAAAGGGATAGTTTAAGGCCTGACCTTTGGACTCGGAGATTGTCCCTAATAGACACAAAATTGTAGGTTCGCAAGTTCGTCCCGAACTAAACCCGGAAAATCTCGTTATCTCGAGAGTTGGGTGGAATCCATCATTATTATGGAAATGACTATAATGTTTTATTCATGCCGGAATTGAGAGACGGACTGATCAATTTATACTGATTATTTCTCGAGTAATGTAATAGACATTTTCTCTGTACTTTAGAGTAAACCTCGTTTTGTTATCGCAAGTAATTCTCAGTTCAGGAAGATTGAGAAAGTGTCGGATTCATTCATACATTGTTAAAATGCAGGAAATCGAACACAACATGTGCGTGTGTGACATTTAGAAAATAAATTGAGTGCAAATTTATTCTATGATAAATATGAATCAAATAGTTATGTACTACACAAGTGGGAAAAAGGCATTGTTAATATATAAGTGTGCGAATTGCAAACGAGTGCCTAGCACGAGTTATGTAAACACACGAGTATAGTAATGACACGTTATCACATATATGTATAGTACGATTTATCTGAGACTTTGATAAAAAAATCAACAGCAATGTTTCAATTAGAATTTGTGAAATTAAACTGAAAAACTTTTGACAGTTCTCACTGTTTTAATTTTGTGTCATAAGAAATTGTTTCATATGACACAAAATGACGACATTCCCAATCATGTTAAAATTACACTGATTATTTCATTCACACATGGCTGCACCTATGAATGTCATGATTCGAGTCACATGATGATGTTAGCGACTATTTAGAAAAAAAAAGCAACTATTCAGGTAAACAAGCGACTATTTAGGTAAACACGGCTATTCATGTAAAAAAGATGAGCGGCGGCTCTCTTTTGTATGTCTCGTTTTGAGTTATCTTCAACAACAGAAATTATTGCACATATAAGCAAATCCATTCCGGGAAATACCGTGAAGAGCAAAGAGTCTGTCTGCAGACAATTTTATATGATTTTATGCTGTTCATGAAATAATCTTCCTGAATATCACTCGACTATGACAAACAGAGACTATTATTTTCTATAATTCATCTCGACTAACTTGTATTTTGAGAAAATTCAATTCGACCATGGACATTAATAATCGAAGAATTAGTCCCTCGAGCTGAAGCTCCGACCCACTACGAAGCGGGCCAACTCGAATCCTATTTTTGAGATCACTTCAAAATATTTAATCTCCGACCACACGCCTCTGACGACCCGACAATCACTTCTGATAATGAGAAGTTGTTATTTGGACAGAAATCAATGTATTGTGACCTACTACAAAGCGGACCAACTCGAATCCTATTTTTGACACCACTTCAAAATATTTAAACTTCGACCGCACTTCTCTAAAGACCCAGCAATTACTTCTGATGATGAAAAGTTGTTATTTGGACAGAAATGGATGTATTCTGACCCACTACAAAGCGGGCCAACTCGAATCCTATTTCTGAGACTACTTCAAAATATTTAAACTTCGACCGCACTTCTCTAAAGACCCAGCAATCACTTCTTTTGATGAGAAGTTGTTATTTGGATAAAAATGAATGTATTCTGACCCACATCAAAGCGAGCCAACTCGAATCCTATTTCTGAGACCACTTCAAAATATTTAAACTTCGACCGCACTTCTCTGACGACCCGGCAATTACTTCTGATGATGAGAAGTTGTTATTTGGAACGGAAAGAATGTGTTGCAACCCACTACAAGGCGGGCCAACTCGAATCCTATTATTGAGATCAATTCAAAATATTCAAACTGCGACCGCATCCCTCTGTTAACCTGGCAATGACTTCTGATGATGAGAAGTTGTTATTTGGACATAAATGAATGTACTGTGACACACTACAAAGTGTGCCATCATGAATCCTATTTTTGAGACCACTTCAAAATATTCAACCTTCGACCGCACTCCTCTGACGACCCGTCAATTACTTCTGATGATGAGAAGTTGTTATTTGGACAGAAATGAATGTATTCTGACCCACTAAAAAGCGGGCCAACTTGAATCCTACTTTTGAGATCACTTAAAAATATTCAAACTCCGACCGCACTCCTCTGACGACCCGGCAATTACTTCTGATGACGAAAATTTATTATTCGGACAGAAATGAATGTATTCTGACCCATTTCAAAGCGGGCCAACTCGAATCCTAATTTTGAGATCACTTCAAAATATTCAAACTTTGACCGAATTCCTCTGACGACCTGGAAATGACTTCTGATAATGAGTTGTTATTTTGACAGAAATAAATGTTTTCTGACCCACTACAATGCGGGCCAACTCAAAATATGAACTATCCCCTTAGCAAATATTTCTGGAAAATCCCTAAAAATTATAACTTCCCACAGTTTTTGGTACATTTATAATCCTGAGGCAAGCAGTTGATGTTTGTAGATCCATCTTTACGATATCATTTCAATCAAGTTTTGGTATTGGTGGTTCAATTTTTGACGCCTTCAAGTTTTCACAACCGCTGCTCTCGTCTAATTATCTATATTAGTCTTAATGAACAAGCTCAAAACTTCGCACAAATACTGTGTATTTCTCCACAGCCTCGAAAACTGAGATTTCGGTACGTTCTGATCCATTCAGGGCCAGTTTATCAATGTCGTGTTAGCGTACTTTGACTCCCGGTTAAATCTGACTCGTGGTTAGAATGAATATGACATTTGCTAAATGAAGAAATCCACTCACATTCTAACCATGTGTTAAATTTAGCTTGGAGTTAAAGTACATTGAAAAACCGGCCCTCAGGTACACTATAATAAACAAAATAACAATGAAATAATACCACAAAGAAATTATTTCTTTAAAAGAATATGCTAGAATGTATACCATTCTGATAGTAGATAGATATTAACCATATAAATTATTGGACAATTGGAGCACATTTATGTCATTCCATATCGACGAGTTAGCATGTGAAACACAAGTTAATGTAAACTGTGGAGTATATTCTGGCTCAGTTTTATCGTAACATAATTCTCACTCGCGATTTCTCTTCGTGGTTCTTCTGGTTTTGAGGCACTTGTATATTGAAATTGCTTCCCAATGTTTTACAATCTTTGGAAACAATAATACAACTAGTTCTCATCACGAACCTTTGTTTCTTTCATCTATAGAGTTTCACGGGTTTTTTGAACATATGGCAAATATGATTTCCACGTGGAATAGTTAATCAACCTTGCTCCAATTTGCACTTTGCCGTGTAGGCGTAAGAGAAAGAATAACGATGATAAAGACATCGGAACTGACTATAAAGCAAAGTTTTCCAAGAGAGCGCACTTTTCATTTCTTCAGCTTGCGTCCTTCGATGCGAGAGCTTCCGTTCATTACTACAACAAAGAAGTTTTCATTTTTCCCATAGGAACTTTTATTCCATTCGCTATGCAAGATTCTTCCGCACTTACCTTTTCTATTTGTTCTCTAATAAGGGAAGTTTTTTCAGGTTCCTTAACTGCTCGATGTCAAAGGAAAATTATCAATTCGGGGACAATATGTTTTAGAAACGTAAAAAGGAAAATGTATGCAACAATTCGCAGAAAATTATATACCGGGTGTGAATGGCATGCACCTACAAATTTTGATTTCAGCGAAATATCTACTTCAATTTTGATTTATTATAAGTATTTTGTTGTTGGTTTATACATAAGTAACACGTTTTCATCTGAACAGGGTTGATATCATTAGATCTTCGTTCTTTTTTACAGAAAATAATAATAATATTAGGAAAAATGGAGAAGTAGTGTCGATAACGTTTGTTTAGAAGTTTTTGTCATTGATGTAAATTAATTAATTCAAATAATTCGCCAAAGTCGCTCAAATATATCTCGACGAAAAAAATATTACAAAATTACCCCTCCCAACTCCTAATAAACTTTTCAGGCCGCCATCAGTTGGATAGAGCAATTTTGCGAACTACTACAGATGAACTTTTCAACTCATGGAAAATACGAAATCATAAGATGCTCATATACACGGTTCGGTCTAAAGAATTTCCCTCACTTCTCGATTTTGGCACGGTCAATTAAAATTAAAAAAAATATTAATATTGCTGATGGACTTTTCAACTCGCGAATAGTTAATGGTTATTTAACAATTGAGATATTTTAACGGGTCAAGTTAGGGTGGAGAAGGAAATAATAATTATATTTAGAAAGAGCAGTATATTCAAAATAACATGACATATTTTGCAAGGAGACTGTATATCTTTTTTTTTAACTAGCACAATATTATGCAAGTTTAGCTACATTGAATCAAGTAATAATATTGTTTCCGCTTCACAAAAAAATTATTTATTCTGAGCAAGGGTTTGTTTTAACGCCCCCTAGCAGCAACACTGTTAATTTTTTTGGATTGGCGCAATGGGAACATGTGATGAGAATCAAATACCTATCATACCAAAAAATTAGGAATTTTTATTTTTAATGAAAGACAATTACCAAATACATTCATTAATTTATGCTCAGCAAATGTATGAATAAAATTTTCAAGATAACTTTATTTATCGCTTCAATGATCAAAAATTGTTTTTTTTTGTTGCGTAGGTGGTTATGATTTCAAATCATCAATTCTTATCAACTTTTTCAAATAAATTTTCTTTATGTTAGCGAAAATTTGGATAATTTACTCAATTTTCCTGAATAATGTTCTTTTGTAAATACATGACATACAGGGTGCAGTTCGAAAAGCTATTGTAGATAGACTCAATTCGTGCATAGGACGAAATCCAGTGAATTAACGCGTTTTAACGTTTTTGGAGATTGTTACAACGCTATATTTATGAAAATCACTCATTTAAAGAAATTCGATGGAGTGAAAATATATAGGGTGTTTTATTTAAAGAAACATAACTTTGATGAGTCACACATTTATCGGACACCCTGTATGTTGGTAGTTATTTTTGTGACAGCTTTTATTGCTCTCTACAACTTTCATTTGTTTGATTATATATAATTCATAAAAACGGTAAAATATAGATCTGAAATAGACTATGATTTAAAACCATCGAACCAACAATATTTATGGAGAATCGAACTAGATAGGAAAAAATTTCACAGAAATGGAAAAGAATTGAAAAATAACTTTGTAAAACCAAAACATTACAATAACCAATTTTCATCAAAAACGAATTTTCCCAATATCAGAAATGAATGAGCTTTAGTTACATCTTCATTTCATTAGTGTCATATCTTTCTGGGAATTCTATTGAATATATCCGTGGGGAAAGCTATACAACAAAAGAGTCATCATGAAAATTGCCTTCAACATTGTTGTGACCAAACACAACAAAAGATACATGTAAGTTTCCGATAAGGATATATTATCATGTTATGCTTTTTTGATAATATACTCTCTTCATTCCCTTTTACATTTAGTGTCGTTTCGTATAAGTAAATCGTTACTGATGCAAATACTACTTATTATATATGTTTATCCAAACTTTTTTCTTGTTGCAGGGTCCTCTGTCGATTGACTATTTGGTTATGAACCCGAACTTCACATGAATTTTAAATTCAAATATATCTGGTAACATATACTTCAAATATATTCATCATTTAGATATTATATTGACTAATGTACTAATACTAACTTTCTGTTACAGAAATAGATGCAGAGACATGCACAAGAGATAAACTCAATAATATTAGTGGTGAACAATTTGACAATGCAAAGAACGCGGTATCAGTACTTACTGAGAGATTTGAAAACACAAGGAAATATACCAAACATTTTCAAGAAGTGACCATTTTATTAGCAGCCTTATGGATTCAGATTGGTACAAAATTTTTTGTTGATTAATTTCTCACTCGCTCTACGTTTTCTTTATTTCCCAGATTTCAATATGCCTAGTCTTTGGAAAATGAGTATAGGTTGTGGACATCGTATGCTACTCTATTTCCAAAGATATGAAAGTTTCTAACGTTGAAGAAAAGAGTGAGAATTACATCCTAGAAGTTTGGAGCTGAAGATATCCAGGAAAGTGAGTTGAAATTATTAAATACAATTAAAGTATTTATTTGGAAATCATATATCACTGGATGAAAAGAGTCGTTTCAACGTCAATTGATAGGTAAAGAAATAAAAAAATCAATAGTTCAGTGATGAAGGAGCATCAAGTAGCGACAGTACATAACAATGCGAATAAAATATTGAAGTCAAAAAAGATTAAATTAATCATCTGAAAAAAACTCACAATTGGTGGGGTCTGTAACGATTCTTATCAAAATAAATATTTTCTGCAACTCATGAATCACTTCATATTTGAACTGTATACCTATGTTGATTCGAATGTTACTAACATGCTTGAAAGGAACGAACAAGTATAATGATTGAATTTTTCTTCACAGATAGTCGCGATGCTGCAATACTTTGGAATTTGCATGGTTATTTTGTGCTCACACCTAGGCTAGTTCAGAAGAATGCTCTGCCCAAGAGTTGGAAGATTATATCAGTGATTCAATGAATCATTGTTTTGCGACTGATAGCTCATTTTTGATGGAATATTCATTAATTCACTTGTACATTTTTTATAATATATATTAAATCAATATAAGTAAATATATTATTTTAACGACACTATGCAATGTTATTGTTGGTATTTCCGTCAAACGGCTGCACCCTTACGAGCACAACCCTCAGAAGTCTTGTGTGAGCTGGGGAAGAGGTAGCCCTTACCTTTTATCGTGTAATGTCATGCATCATAAACTTCATACATTGAATATGTGATTACTATTGATTGCCTTATGAACTTACTTCAGGATATCAACCATCAGGATCGTTAATATCAATAAACCTAATTTATTGGATATATAATCTCTGTTCATTGCTTCGTCGACATACTACATTATATTAGCAACGTAGATGATTGATATCAATGAAATTCATACATTGAAAATGTAATAGCTGTTCATTGTTTCATCGAATTGAATTTCATTCTAACAGTAAGTAGTACACAGGACGATAAATCTATTCATGAATTGATCAAGACAGTTACATTGTATCAGTAAAGTCCGTCGTTGGAGCCATTTTGATGTACAATTTCATTACCATCATGATTATTTTTATTATATTCATGCTGATATTTGGGTCAGTGTTCGATGAAATTCCTGCTGAATTTCAATTCTGATCGTTTTATATCTTACGCATTTCGATTTCATGGATTTTTCAATACTACATTTTTTTTCGGATAATTTATTGGTTTTACGTTTTTAGATACTATCAAATAAGTTATTTGTTAGTTTCGTTAGTTTTTCAATTTGAAGGTTTCATGATATGAATGGTTTAGGTTATTGAGATTTGCGATTACTGGTTATATAATTTCGTTTATTAACGAGTTCAGATCTATGAAAAATAGTTCTTACCGTTTTCGTGCATGATGTTTTATCAGTTCCAATACATACACATTAGATGGATTTGTTTTCGGATCAAAAATCAGTTCTATACATTTCATTCTGCTATATTTATGTTTTATATGAAGTTATTCTGATAACTGATTAATTCTCCGTTTTAATGGTTTTACGTTTCAACAGTTTTCTCATTCATTGTTATTATGAAGAAAATTTTAGTATTCTTTGGACCAACTTTCATTTGAAATATTTTTTCCTTTCTCAAATATCGTCCACCCATGCATCGTTCATACACCCTGTACAAACACATTTTCCATAAGGGTCGAACAATTTGAATCTCACTCTATAATATAAACGCCCTAGTGATATTGAAGCAGATTTTGCTTTTACCTCGATGCAAACACCCATTTTTACTGAGTTGAATCAATTTAATTCCGCTCATTGAATATTTCTGACCAAAATTTATAAATTAGTCTCGATAAAATACTCAGTTTCACTTCCAAATCAAAAGTATGATTGAATGAATTCCAGATAACTGTTATTCCAATTGCATTTCATGCGATATGGAAATTTTCGCATTCTGCTCATGACGGTAACTACATGCAATTCAAATACAAAGCGATATGTTTTTGCAAAAATCGAACAACTCGGAAACAGTGTTAATAAATTACCCTTATTACCTTTTAATGAATATTAGTTTCATCATCATTTCCTATTATACGGAAGAGTATAGAATGGTATTAAAACTTGAAATGAGTGAAAGTTTTCACTTCATCAAAAGCTGCAATAATAATTATAACGAGCAGTTCATTAACAAAATGTTCACACTAATATCCAATAATGGCTGAGTGAATATATAAAGTTGAGAACAATGAT